>BQNB010055338.1:0-39153 GCA_026074375.1 Tanacetum coccineum
TACACCTCTTAGCACGAAATTTTCAGATTTCTTTCTCTCTCTAAAAATCTTCTTTCACTCTCTAAATCTCTTGATCACTAACATTCTTAGATTTTGTTTCAAGTGATCTAATCTCTTCTTTTCATCTCTCCTTTCTCATTCAAGTGCAAAAGAAGAACATTCGTATTCGCCAAGAAACGAATTATTATTTAGTGATCTCTCCTCTCTTCTTCTAAGTATCAAATCTCTATTGTAATTATTTTGTAATTGTGTGATTCGGATTATGTGTATATCCGATAGTGTAGATCTTGTGAGTGTATAGTAATTGTGAAGTGGTCGATTAGTTCTAGCTAAGATTGAGACTTGACGTTTAGCTTAGTGTCGGAAAATAACGTAAGCGACGTATAAACGGTTTTCTCCGCCTGAAGGAAGCTTGTTGACATAGTGAAATCTCGAGTAGGATACTCAAGGAGTAGAGTAGGGCGAAGAAGAGCTTTGTAGCCGAACCACTATAAATCTTGGTGTCTTGGTTTGATTGTTCCTTCTCTCATCTCTTTATATTGTTGTGATTGTTATTTACCATTAGTTTAGATATTTACTTGATTGTTTCATATTATTGATTGGTTAAACATACTACTCGAATCTAAGTATTTTTGAAAGTTAAGTTTTAAAACGAAAACGGACCTATAAACTATTCAACCCCCCGTTCTAGTTTCTACACAAATACTTGTACCAGCTTTGACCTATTCAAGTGGAAGTTTGACTGTATTAATGACCACGTTTAATTGGTCGTGTAACCACTAATTCCTACAATTATGGAGGCTATTTATGTGGTGATTGATGGGTCGTTAATCACTCATAATTCCATTGACTAGGGTTTGAGTATATCTTCTATAAATAGGAGATCACAACTGCATGGTAGATATGCAGAAAAACAAAAACACTTAGAAGCGAAGGATTCTTGATTTGTGCCTAAAACAAGAACAAGCACTTGGTTTTATCCCAAGGAGGTATTCATGTAACCCAGACATAGGGTTAAATCATCTTCTTTGGAAAGTGATTACACGACTTCAAGTGATATCCGGTAACCTTCATTGGTAATTAGCTAGGCATTGATTATCTTCACCCTGCTATGGGCCAACAAACAACCAACAATCAAAGAAGATTATTTTTTGATAATCAATGACTGCTATTGCTATGAAATACATGGCTTCAAACTTTGCCAAGCTTGACAAGTTTGAAGGGGTGGACTTTAGGAGATGGCAAAAGAATATGCACTTCTTGCTTTCTAGCATGAGTGTGGTGTATGTGCTTACTACTCCTATTCCTGAAGATGGTGAAAATTCTACCATGGAACAAATAAGAAGGAGGAACAAGTGGGACAATGACGACTATGTTTGCAGAGGTTTAATCCTCAATGGTATGTCTAATTCCTTATTTGATATTTACCAAAATGTTGAATCTTCCTGATGGAGATGTCTTGCAGGCTTTAGATTTATAATACTTAGTAATACCGATGTTTATAAAAATAACAACAACGTGCAAGTATTATACACCTTTTTTTCGTTGTATAGTATAGTTTAGGTAAGTCTAGGTCGTCCTAAGATAATTATAGTTTTCACAGTTTGTAATTAAGGTGCTAAGGCTAAAATGACTATCACTTATCAAATTAACCAGAACGTGCATATATCGAATATTGTAAAGAAATCGAAAGAGATTATTCAAGCAAAGAATTAAAGCATGTTTGTTTAGGAAATGATCACTAAGACATAGAAGTGTTTAGGATAGTGTTTACAAGTTTAGAGAATAAAGATATCACGATTCACAAATCCTTTCGGCCTTTAAGTGTAACTGGTGATTATATTGACTAGTAACAACGAATCCTTACGACATTTAGCCGTTATTATAATCAATATATATTGTGGAATTATAGAACACATATATAAAAGAACCCTTACGGCCTATATTCTTATATCAAATATGTTTTACAAATCCAATAAACACATATCCAAACACATCATATCAAAGATCACATATCGCCTAAACAAACACAAAACGACTACTCTATAATCAAACAAGTAACACGCATATTAAACTTATAAAATTCAGAAACTTTCATATCAAAGTATAATAGAAGTGTACCAACGTTTACAAGATCAAAGATAGCGATTATAAATTTCCCAACCGAAAACTAGTATCAATAACCAAGATACCAACTCTTATAGTCCTGAAACCTTAAGGTGTTGTCACCACACTTGTAGAATCGTAATTAGATGGTATGGATTGAAGGGAGAGTTGTTGTGGAAGTGTGTGTTAAATGACATGGATTATGCCTCTATTTATAGGCTTAGCGATGGGGAAGTACGGCGTACTTTATAAAAAGTAAGGCGTACTTCACCTATTGTCGGTTAAGAATAATTAATGTTAGGGGGAAGTGCGGCGTACTTATATAAAAGTACGCCGGTTTTAGGATGGTAAAAAGTGCGTCGTACTTATTGAAAAGTGCGGCGTACTTGGCTTGATTTTTTCTCAAGTGAATTGTGTGGATTAACAAGGGATATAGGGCTGTATTTATAGACTAAACAATACTTGGGGACTAAGTTGGGGATGTATGTGGTCGGATTTGGGGCTATATTCGCGAATTAATTGCATCAGACAGAAAGTACGCTGTACTTCTAGGAATGTACGATGGTTTTGGTACAATTTCAGTTCTTGGCCAATTTTCAAAATTGTAGATAATTGAATTATCTTTCTGTGGCCGCTTGAATCGACTAAATCCGAGTTTGTATGACCGAGTTATGGCCAAAATAGTGAACAGATGTCGGGAGATCATTATCTTGAGTTCTTTCTTCGTTTAAGCTTCAAATCTTCATGTATTATTCCCTTTTTTTCCACGACAAGTACCTGTTGAACCTTTAATAGTAATATGTCTATTAAGTATCGAATAGTTCATATAATTAAAACCAATATTTATATATTAAAAGCCTATATTATCACATATTGATGTAAGTATATATTGTGCGTTATCACTTCCAAAAAAACTATTGATTTCCTTGGTAGGTCAAATTTTTAGATGTGGATGCATATAGTATAGAAGTGCTGTGAGTAATTTCATAAATTACAAATTTTGAATGATTCTAGACCGGTTATGAATAATAATTACAATGATTCTTCTTGGTATACTTGGAATTCACAAACGCATATTGTACATTGATGAGGCTATTCAGGTCTCTGTATTTCGGTTTGTTCAGGGTAATATTTTCACACCCTTTTGGAAGAATGCATGCACATCCTTGAAACATTATGATGAAGGTGGTGTATTATCGGTCGAGGTGGGTATTTTGATTACTTCGATGGAAAGAGGTCCTTCAGGGTGCAGGATTGTGACAACCATAATAGGCAATCATGTTGTTGGTCCTTTAGTTGTCAATATGGTTAGAGGCATAACTAACTCCTCAGGTACTATGACCAAAGGGTAAAGTAAACATCAGGATACCAAAGCTGATCCTAAACAAAAAAGTTAAGGTGACTTGTTCGAAATGTCGGAAACTTGGATACTTGAAAAAGGATTGTAAAGGTGGAAAAGTTAGCAACAAATCTAATGGTTCAGTTAATGGTTCATCCAACTCACTAAAAGGTCAAAATATGTTTAATAAATCTTTTCAGGTTTTTTATGTTACATATGTATCTGAGGCTTATTTTGTGCAGGATAATGATATTGTGTGGTGGGTTGACTCAAGAGTAATTGTGCATGTGCGTAAAGATAGATGATGGTTCAAGACCTATGAGTTACTGAATAATGGATCTATTATTCACATGGGAAATGAGTCAACAGCCATGGTGCCATGGACGTGATTGTGTCAGATCTTAGATTTAGTCACTAGAAAAGGTTTTTTCTTTGTGAATGTTTTTGCCATGTCATTATATAAGAAGAATTTGGTTTCAAGTAGTATTTTAAATAATTGTGGTTATAAACAAGTGATTGAATCTAATAAAAAAAATTATCCAAACATGGTGTGTTTATTAGTTTTGGTTATTTGAGCAATCAAATGTTCAGGCTTAATATTGTTGATGATAATATTGGTTTAGATTTTATGTCAACCTCTAAACAGAATGATTTAATTCTTCTATGGCATGCTCTACAGGACATGGTCTCTTTAGAGGATGAAATATATCTAAAAGATGATTTGAGCGTATTGGGCAATTTCGTTGACTTAGTCAACATAAGTTTAAAAGCAGTGGATACGCCGTATAGGTGTTTACCTAATACGTCGTATCCGTTCTTGGAGACCAATTTTTCTAATTCTAACAAAGTAAAGAAAACCTACCTTGGCCTCCGCAACATTCTTGTGTAAACACCATTCTTATAATACCGTTTAGGGTCGACCGAGATGCCAAACGGCACATACAAATTCTTAATAAGATTTAGTAGCATCCCGTTGTTAAGATAATCCCAAGCCATGATATTAACATCCAATTCCATAACAAAAATTTCCATAATGAAAATTTTATTGATTTTATCGTGGCTTGCTTCTAGAAATTTCTTTGACCCTTGTGTATTTACATTACCCCCCGAAGACTGTATTATATCAATTTTACTATCATCACTGTCCTTATCCGACTCTAGATCACGGGGATAGATTATGTTGAAAGGGAATAGATCATTAAAGTACAAAATGTTTTGTTCCTCTTCATCACATTCGGACAATGATGTTTCAGTTTTTAAATCAAATTTATCGATATGATGATGAATTTCAACAGGTTCAGTTGAGGAATCTGATTTAGACGTTAGAGCATCATTGTAAACAATGGCTGGAAATTCGTTTTCAAAATCTTTAAGGAAGTCTAAATCATCAAAATAACTGACCGTTGGCTTGGGTGATGGAAAGGAATGCATATCGAATTTTTCATTATCATTTTCCGAATCCGTTTTCAAATCATTGACATAAATTATTTTATAAGAAAATGAGTTTTTGTCAAAAATTACCATGTAATCTTCATCGTCGGATTCGTCAAACGATATTATAAAGTCAATTTCATCATTGTTAAGAGAACTTACCGAGGGTTCACAAGAGAGTGTTTTTTTCAGATGATAATTCGTCATTAAAGACTATAGCTGGGAATTCGGTTTCAACAGATCTGAGGTAGTGAACGTCTTCATCATACCAGATCTTACCATACATAGCAGTTTCCTAGTTTTACACCTTACCATGACGACGAGCTTTTTCTTCTACAAGCCTGATGTATTCTTTCATAGTAATGTTCGGGTTGTCCATCCTGTAATAAATTTGCTAGGAAAGAGACCCGTCAAATAACTTATACGTCGTATTCAGTTAACTGAATACGCCGTATTACACAAACACAATAAGCAAACAAACAGGAATATAAACTATTCTAAACTACACTAATCCTAAGGGTTAGATTAATCTAATGTTAAAAACCAAAATATCAAATAAAACTCAAGATAAATTTTCACTCCCCGGCAGCGGCGCCAAAAACTTGATGTGTCGTTGTGTGGTTGTAATTTATGTTTTAAGTTTTAAATTTATATTTTGCCGACTTTACCAAAAACAACACTTTAACGGGCAGTGTACCGGTCAGATGGGAGTTTCGTGGTAAGTAGGTTGTCGATCACTAAGAGCGAGAAACAAACTTTCAATTTAATATTTTGGTTATCTAAACTAAGTTAATTCTATTATATGTTAAACCTATGCTAAACCTATGCTAAACCTAGGTTAATCCTAAATCTAACGGATAAGGGGGTTTTCAGCCTAAGAGACTAGCACAGGTTTTGTGGTGACTGAAATCAACTTAAGACACTAAAACACACGCAAGCAAATTAACAGAAGATAAAAGAGCGGTCTAGCCAAATATAAGAAAACTGTATTAACCATTATTAATCTAATTAGAACGTTGGTTTGTTTATTTAGTGCAATGATTATTTATCTCGAGGCGGCATATCATTCTTAAGACTTAGGCGGTACTTCTTCCTAAGACCTAGATACGAAGAATTGTGTCACAATTAAACGTATCCGTATAAAGCATCATTATTTACTGATTATAATCTATCTTAGGGATTAAAGCAATGGTGATCTTGTTAAACCCTAGCTCATAGAGACTTTACCCACTTACTTCTTTAAGGCAATTCATACACTAGTAGTCCACTAACCAAGTCTTTACCAATTAATTGAGAACGTACTCGTTGATCCTAAGGGTCACCTGCCGGTCCAACTAAGCTCGCAATCTAAAGACAAAGAGGGGTTATTATTCGTGATCCTATTGGTCTAGATGTATAAATCACTATATGGAGAGCCATCCTGGCATCTAGATTACTTGGTCCGTATCATTAGATCCAGTTGAATGATAGGTCGCATACAAAAGCACGTAAACAAGTATAAACTGATAAACATAAACAAGCAATCAATGATAAATTAAGCAATCGAGATAAACAAACCAAACATTTAAATCTTCATAATAATGGCTAATACCCGAAGGTATTAGCCTTCAAACGTCATAATCAATACAAAAGTAATAAATTGGCCAAGGTAAACTAACCGAGTTAACGAATGATACCAAAAACTAAATGATTACAAGAGTATAGGAGGTTACAAGTTGTTTCCTATGGAATTAATTACATTTCAAGACCTCTTCTGCTCTTCTTCTCTTTTGAAAATCGAATTTTATGGTTTAGGTATCGAAAATATGATTTAGCACACTGAAAACCCGTTTGAATGTATAACGGCTAGTCGCCTCTTATGTATTTTTTGTGTTTTTTTTTTTGGTTTTTTTTGATTTTTTTTTTTTTTTGTTGTTTTTCTTGATTTGTGTTTATTTATGCTATTTGTTCTACTCTGAAATCGACTTTTGATGCGTTTAGATATCACAAGAATATTATTTGCGCATTTAGATAAAACTGTTTATTGAGTTTTCTATTTATAGGGTCTGGAATATGGTCATATGGAGTTTCCAAGTCTCAGGATACGAGCGTATCGAGGGTTTCTGGAGTAGGGACCTGTTTGATATCTCCAGGAATATTCACACTATAACTTGAATACAACGTATTAGGTCTTCTTTGGTTACGGAGTATTGATCGTGTTTCCTTGTGGCTTTTGGAGTGCGGCATTGTTAAGGCCCGTATCTTCCTTATGGATCACGGCGTATTGGTTGTCCTAATCAGTAATCTTCTAAATATCTTGTATTAGGACCTCCAGAATGCGTGCCTTTTAGTTAATCTTCATCAAGTACTCCATAATTACTGCAATTCTCAAATACAAATTGATTAAGTAATTAATTCTTTGCTATAATTATACAAAATGGGTTAATTAATAGGATAAATGATGCTATATAATAGCGTTATTCTGATTTCATCAAAATATATCTCTACTTGAATTCTCTACTTTTTACTAAGTAGCCTTAGAGCTTTACAAAAATATTTTCCCTAAGGATTTTTCCGTTAAGCATTTTATTTGATCAATTTAAAGTACTAAACCAAAACACCTTACACGAAATAGGAAGATGAAAACACCATCAAATCCACCTCACGCTAATCTATTGGTAATACATGTAACCTAATTTAGCTCATTTGCTCGGATCGTGACGAGTTTTACTATCATAGGCTTGACAAGGTTAACATCTACACAACTGAGCTAAGGAAGAGTAACAACTTTATAAAGGTCAAAATAGTTTTTGATTATAAGGTTTAGGTTATCAATTCTAAAAATCTCTTCACCAAAATATTCTCACACTAACAAGGCAGCTGAGCGACACATAACATAGAACAATAACTCGGAAATACATGTGTGTTTGATCACTCTCATTCGGAGTGTGTTACCAATGGGTTATGATGAAGAATGATATAGGGTAAGGATCTTCTAACTTTCACCAATAGTAATTAACCAACAAGGCAGCTGAGACATGCATAGATTGCCATAACGACGGAATAGACATGCATGCTCGTACACATCCCCATTCGCGTAAAACCCGTTGTTTATGATTAGGAAAGGGAAATAAATTGTTGTTAAATAAAAATTGCGAAACAAATAGATTAAGTCTAAAATATAAGTTGCTAAACACTTTTTCCCGACCATTACCAGGATAAAGACACAACTATTTATAAACGTCTTGATCATAGATCAAAAACAACAACCTAAGTTGGCGTTCCCGTAACGGTCAACTTCCCAATCATCCCATACTTTACATACTTTACAAGGCAAGTGGCGATATCTATCATTTTATACAATACTCTACATCGTTGACTTATAAGACGTATCAACGAATAATCAATCCCTCATATAATTCCTTCGGCAATTGCACTTGCGAAACGATTATCTTCAAACTTTTCTTCTCTTTTTTGTTGCGATTTTCTAATTTTTTCAATTTTTTTTGCATCTAACTATATACGAAACTTGGAGTAGTTTCACCATCTTCACGATCATAATAATTCCGGATAACTCCTTTGATAATTCTTCATTCTTCGGACGTACCATTAATTGTGATGGTAGTAAAAATACATGAGTTTTGACTACTTTATACATTCCCATTTGCGATGTGCAAATTCTTCCAACCGTACCAAAGATAGAAAATTAACACAAGACTCAGGAAATACATACTTTACACTTTAAGCAACTAGCAACTATAAAATAAACTTAATCTAACAGGGTAGGCTAAGGTGTAACGAAACAGATAGTTGGTGTAATTCCTAAAGGATTGGCTCTACGGGTTGTTCAAGGGGTATCTTACTCTTATAGTGAGAGTAAACAAAGGGTTTATACAGGGGTTAACTAACCAGTGTATTGATTATAAAACAACCATGATCATAGGCTGTTTGGGAGTATTTCTAAAAATTTTCTCCAATTTAAACAGTTACTCTATCTAAATCCATAGTACTCATACCTGTGATCTCGATAGATATACCCAAGCCAGTTTCTAAAGTCTTACTACATCACTGGACACACTCATATTTTTGGAATTTGGGTATATCATTTGGTAAACGGATATGGTTAATAATCCTCTAATAAATATTAATAGGGTATGTTGTGTGCGAGTTAATGTAATAGTAATTTCACAAAATATGCTTTGAATTTTTTTTAAAATGTCGAGCATATTTAAGCATTTTTAGTGTGAAAAATAGGACAATTATACATCTTCTAATTCCCATTCCCCACTTGATTATACAACGTCTCGTTGTATAGTTAAAACATTAAACTACGGGATTTAAAAAGAATAAATGAGAACTACCTTGATATTTGCTCGGTAGTTTCTCCATGTAGGTTTTATTAAGCACAAGATAGTGTTGAACTACGTCTTTTTAGTTTCAGACTCCAACACTTTGAAATTCCCAATCTTAGATTCTTCACCACATTGTCGTTTTCTTTTATTTCAGCAGAGGACATGTGCTGATTATAGGAAAAAAACAATGCATTCCTATCTCGGTTACCTCGGTCTAATTTAATCTAACTAATAATTTAAACGTACGGCGTTAGTTTTCTAAATACACCGTATCATGTGCATTAATATGCTGTATTGCCAGAAGTGACAATAATGTTTTAAAAAGTGCATAAAATAAAGGACTGATAACTTCCAGACAATCAATACGTCGTATGGTTTCGAGCGGATACGCCGTATTGATGTCTGGGAAGACAAACTCGATAAAATTTATCAACATTTTGGGTTGTCTCCCAGGAAGTACTTTTGTTTACAGCGAAGTCTTTAAGTTAGACTTTTCTTCAGCTTCTCTTTTCACCATTCGGTGCGCGTCACCTTCCATCCGTTGTCCTTCATGCGAAAGATTTCTTGGTATGCTTGACATGCATCTTCGCTTGTTCTTGTCAAATCGTCGTATTCATCTTGTTTAATAGCAACATACTATCCGTCTTGTCCGAATGAATACTAGATCATCTTGAATCTTCTTATATTGCAAACCAGCAGCTCATGAGTTTCCCATAACTCATGTATTTCACGTTCATTCTCATATTCTCATTCATTGCGATCATCGTTGGTATTTTCAAAGTTGTCCTAAATTTTCCAACCTTCATCATTCGATTCATCATCTTTATTGATTAATCCCTCCATGATAGCCTTATTTTTCTACAAGCTTCTTTTTAACTCCGCTATTCCTCAGGGCTTTCTTTCCTTCAATCAATTCTGATAATGGAGTGAGTTTTCAATTATGTAAGCTCCAGGTAAGTTTCCTCCATTACAATATCCATCATTCCTCTGACTACATGTTGGTCATTCCGAACATCCAGTTTTATAATTCAAAGGCTTACAATAATGTTTAACTGGTGTTGGTTCTTTCCATGCTGCTTTTTCTGTCCTTGGATTTTCGTGCACCCATGGCACATCTTGGTTCCATTTAGAAATCCAATCATCCTTAAATTCTTAAAAAGTCTTGAATTCTTCAATGTCTTTAGTAAGGAGATCAGGATCTATATTGATTAGGTAATTGAACTCTTTGAATTTTTCGCACAACGGTGTTTCATAATTGAACAAGTTTGTTTTAATTCTAAATATTTCAACGATTTCTTGTTCATCGTCATGATTAGTTTCCTCAAGATCGAATGGTTCTTCATTTGTTGACTCAATTTCATCACTTCCCAATTTCCAATAACCCCACAACGCTCCTTTAGTAAATATATCCATCGTCTTGTAGTTCACAAACTTTGAGGCCAACCAATTTTCGAACTTCAGATTAGTAGGGTCCCATTTAATTATAGGGGTGTTAATTTTGCTAGTGCGGGAAGGCGGGTAGTATTTTCCAAAAAATTTAGCAGTCAAATCAACCCAAGTTGTAATTGATCCTTTAATTCCATCAAACCATCTCCATGAATCTCCAACCAATAAGATTGGGAAAACAACAACTCTAAGTTTATCCTGATTTACATTGGGTAAATCAATCGGGTTAACAATTTTTAAGAAGTATTCGATATGCTTAACCGCGTCTTCCCTATTAGTTCCGCTAAAGGCATTATTGTGCAAATCATCAAGGAATTTTCCTTTAAGCTCATAAGCATTCTTTCTATTCACCTTAATGCTTGTAATTCCTGAATAGTAATTTGCTCGGTCATTAGTCGCGAATTCCCCGACAACGGCGCCAAAAACTAAATGTGTTGTCGTGTAGGTTTACTTTATTGATTACCAAGTTTTAAATTTATATTTTGCCGACTTATTCTAAAACAACACTTTAACTGGCAGTGTACCCGGTCAGATGGGAGTTTCATGGTAAGTAGGGTGTCGAACACTTGAAGCGAGGAATACTTTCCAAATTATTTATTATTTTGGTTGTCTAATCTAAGTTAGTTTTATTCTATTCTAAATCTATAGTTTAAAACATATTCTTAATCCTAATCTATAAAAGATTAGGGGGGTTTTCAGCATGAGAGGACTCGCCAGCAACCCCCAATAAAAAACCCAAACAAAAAAGCGGTTTTGTGGAAAAAAACAATCAAGACACTTAAACACACATAATCTAATTAACAGAAGATAAAAGAGCGGTTGAGCTAAATATAAGAAAATTGTATTAGCCATCATTAATTCGATTAAAACGTTGGTTTTTTACCCAAGTGCAATGATTACTTATCTCGAGGTGGCATATCATTCTTAAGGACTAGGCGTTACTTTTCCTAAGACCTATAATCTAAAGAATTCTGTCTCAATTAAAACGTATCCGCACTAAGCATCTTATTTGATGATTATAATCTATCTTCAGGATTAGCATGGTGATCTTGTTAAAACCCCCTAGCTCATAGAGACTTTACCCTCTTACTCCTTTTTGGAAATTCATACACGAGTAGTCCACTAACCAAATCTTTATCAATTAATTAGAACATACTTATTGATCCTAAGGTACCTGCCGGTCCAACTAAGCTCACAATCAAAAGACAAAGATAAGTCGTCATTTATGATCTTATTGGTCTAGATGTATAAATCACTATATGGAGAGCTATCACGGCATCTAGATTACTTGGTCCGTATCACTAGATCTAGTTGAATGATGGTGCATTCTAAATGCACGTAAAAAAGTATCATGTGTTAAACATAAACAAGCACTCAAATGATAAATTATGCATCGAGATAATAATACCAAAAATTCAGATATTCAGAATAATGGCTAAATACCTAAAGGTATTAGCCTTCATACATCATAAATTAATACAAGAGTAATGATTTTAGCCATGTAAAATAAACACCGGAGTTAACGGAATCGATAACAAAAAATTGAACGATTACAAGAGTATAAGAAATTACACGTTGTCTCTATGGAATTAATAAAGTTGTCGACCTCTTCTGCTCATTTTCTCTCTTAAATATCAACTTTTGTGTTTGGATATTTGAGAATTGATTTTTGACGCTCTTAAAAACTAGTTTTTGAGTTTTCTGATTTATAGGGTCTGAATCATGGTCTATTCGGCGTATCACAAAGTCTTTGGTTACAGCATATTCGGTGGTTTCTTGGAGTAGGAACCACGTTTGATATCTTCCAGAATATTCACATTCTATAACTTGAATATGGCGTATAGGTCTTCTCTGGATATGATGTATTGATCTTGTTTCCTTCGTTGTCTTTTGGTAAGTGCAGGCACAGATACGTCGTATCTTCCTTGATGGATACGGCGTATTGGTTTTCAGAACAGTAACCTTCAAAATATCTTTGTTTAAGCTCCAAAATGCGTGTATTTTAGTCAATCTTTACCAAGTACTCCATAATTACTACAATTCTCAAATACAAAAGATTAAGTAACAATTCTTTGCAATAATTATACAAAATGGGTTAATTACATAGGATAAATGATGCTATAAAATAGACGTTATTTGATGTCATCACCAAGCCTATAATAGAATACTCATCGCAACCGATAAACTAAGCGAATTAGTTACATGTTACTACATAGATTGGTTGAGTGATTTGAGTGTTTTCATCTTCCCATTTCGTGAGGTGTTTAGTTGTGTAGTTGTAATTGAACGAATAAATGCTTAATGGAAAAATCCTTAGGGATACATTTTGTAAACTTCTAAAGGCTAGTTGAGGACAAGTAGGATTCAAGTGGGGGGATATTTGATGAATTAATATTACCATCACTTTTTATAGCATCATTTATACCATGTTAAATTACAATTTTGTAATCAATTATGCAAGAATTCGTTAATTAATAGTTATATTTGAGAATTGCTAGTAAGTATGGGTACGTGATAATGATTATCTTAAGGCAAGCATTATGAAGCATTATACGTTGATATACATAACAAACACGTCTTTGACATCCATGTACACCGTTTCTAGCCATTGGAAATACCTGCGTATCGTACATGACATCTTCACAAGATACCACGATAGATAACACAAAGGTCCTAATACGCTTTATCAGGGAGATATTATACGACCTTATTCAAGGATATAGTATATAGAGATTCTGGTTAAGATATAGGAACGTGGTCCCTACTCTAGAAACCTATGATATGCCATATTCAAACTACTTTCAGTAGCCTTTATCGACAAACATTCTAGACAATATAAATTAAAAATTCATTTTTACTGGCTTGATCATATTTTTGATACCTTAACCATAAAAGTCGATTTTCAGAAGACAAGAAGAGCAGAAGAGGTCAAGCAAAGCTATTAATTCCATAGAAAATATCTTGTAATCTTCTATACTCTAGTAATTGTTCAATTTTTGGTATCATTTTATTTTGTTTATACTCGGTTTGTATTTACCATTGGTTGAATTCATTAATTTTCGTATTGATCACAATGATAAGGGCATACTACCCTTTCGTATTAGGCATGGTTATGAAATTAATATGTTTGGTTTGTTTACATAGACTGCTTAACTTTAATCATTGAGTGCTTGTTTAGGTTATCTATTATTACTTGTTTTTCGTGCTATGTCTTTGCGACCTATCATTCACGGATCTAGTGATAACCGACCATGTTAGATAGATATCGGGGATGGCTCTTCATATAGTGTTTTATTTTTTTTTATATATAGATCAATTGGATCACAATTAATGGAACCTATCTATGCTTTAGATTAGTGAGTTGTTGGAACGCATTGTGACCCTAGGATCAACGAGTACGTTCTTAGTCAATTGACAAGGACTTGGCCAGTGGACTACTAGTATATAAATTGCCATTAAGCAATAAGTGGGTAAAGTCTCTATGGGTTAGGGTTTAACAAGATCACCATTGTTTTAATCCCTAAGATAGATTATAATCAGCAAATAGGATGCTTTATGTGGATGCGTTTAATTGGGATAGAATTCTACGTGTCTAGGTTTTTAGGAAAAGTATCGCCTAAATCGTGGAATTGATATGCGCCTCGAGTTAGCCAATCATTGCAATAAATTAAATAAACAAACATTTTCAGTTGGATTAATAATGGTTATATGTTTTTATTTTATTTGCTTGACGCTTCTTCTATTCTTTTGTTGTCTGCTTGCGTGTGTTATTGTGTTTAAATTGATCTACGTTAAAACAAAACATGTGCCAGATCTCTCAGATTTAAATAATACTTCCTTTATACGTTAGAAATGGTAGTTATTACATAGTTTTTAACATAGTTTAATATTAACATAGTTTAGTTAACCAATATATTGATAAAAATAAAAGATTTGTTCTCGCTATGATTGATCGAAACCCTCATTCACCACGAAACTCTTATCTGATCTGACGTTACACTGGCGTTAAAGTATTATTTCTTGGTAAAAGTCGGACAAAATATAAATTTAAACTTGAATATCTAAATAAACCATACATGACACACACATCAGGTACATATATGCCTATTTGTGTCTGGAAGTATTTTTTGGCGAGCTGTTATATAGTTATTGTACATTTAAAACATGTTATCTAAACTTTTGTTGACTTGTATCTTGCAGATATTACAAGTTTTGTGGCTAGGCAACCCGTTTTGTAGGCCTTGTAATGTGTTAGGCGGTTTTTGTGGTGTTTAGCATATATATATATATATATATATATATAGGCTCCGGTGTTTTTATTTTGAGAAGATTGAGAAATCTTCGTTTGAGCAAATTGATTCATATTTTTTGATTTGATTCACAAGTAAACATCATTTAATAGTGAATCAAATCTATAAATCACAAATTTGATTCACAAATCAATGCTAAAATCGAGTTATGGTAATGATTCCTTAAATTTGTATAGAAGATTCAGTATTGTACTTATATCGCAAAATCGAGAGATTTTTAGTCTCATCCTTAGTGGCTAGAAAGAACCCATGTAAACCTATTGTAATCATCTGTGACAACTAGGCAATACATTTTCTTTATAAGGCTTTTTATAAATGTTGGACCAAACAAGTCCATATGCAACAAATGTAAAGGAAGACTAATTGTGTTCTCTATTTTAGACTTACAAAAGGCTCTGTGCTGCTTTCCCTTTTGACAAGCAACACAAGTTTGGTCATTTTCAAAAAGTTTGGAAGGTAAACCTTTTACAAGATTTCTTTTAACCAATTTATTCATGGTTTTAAAATTTAAGTGACCTAGCCTTCTATGCTAAAATTTAGATTCATCAGATGTGGATTTTGCAAAAAGGCAAGTTAAACCCTTTAGGAACTATGTTCTTTAAATCAACACTATATATTGTAACACCCCAAATTGGGTCGCAGCGGAATAATGTGTATCCGGGATCGTTACATTACAGATCAATAGCACAAGATATGAGAACGACCTCAAAAAGAGTCTTTTAAAATACGATACATTGGATTTATTGAAATTGTTTGATACAAAGCACGAAGGCTTAAATAGTTCAACATTTGAAATAAAGATTCTAGATCATAACAATCGTCCCGAAATATAATGACTCTAAATCTTTATGCATGACACCCAAAAGACTATCCCAATGTATCTTGTGTACCTCATGCATCATTGACCTGAGAAAAACATGCTTAAAACATCAAAATAAAGTTGGTGAATTCATAGGTTTATGTAAATGAAATGTAGGACCGTAAGATTTCAAGTGTATGATAATGCAACATATGCAAACATCACAAATGTAATTACGTTTCCCTAAGCTCATGACACCGAAGCTCGGCATGTATGAATGCAATATAAATATTGCCACATTGCCCGTGATGATGTTTTAACCCGCAACATCCGAATTCGACATGGTATACATCCGTTGGTTCACTCCGTGACACCAATGAGAGCTACTCACCCGGATGGGAATGTCAACCCCAATAGATCTATTTATAACATTCGTGCTCACACAAAGTAATTGACAGTTCATGATAATGGGCTCAAAGGGTTATCGCTACTTAGGCAAACACGTAATCATGATAAAATGTACACTTACGACTAATTTATAAAACAAAGCATGTTTCTCACCCCAAAAGATATAAAACATTTATCCAAAACGAGTAAAAGTAGGGCTATGAACTCACAGTAAGTATTGATAATGTAGAAGCAAAGCAGTGGCACGAACAACGATGCAAAAGACTTTATCCACAACCTATGAATAAATAATACATATTCACTAAACGGAAAAATAATAATAAAAATACTTGCAATCTTGTCTCTAGTGTGTGCTTGAAATATATTTTAATTAATGAAATTTGAAAACAATTCCTCGTTTTAAAAACGGTCAACTTTATCGGGTCAACGCGGTCAAAATATAAGTATATAATTTACGACTCTGACATTTTATGAAACTAAGCTGCTTATACTTAAATTCATTAGTTGAGGTCAGCCCATGGTTTAGTCTCTAAGCATGCTAATTAATTAGTCGAAATGTTAACGTTTTTCTTGTGAGTTAACTTATATTTTACTAAGTTTTAACATGAGTCGTTCTAGAGTTCTACGACTAGTTTATAGGTTCGTTAGTTAACGCTAATGAAAAGTAAAAGTATATTTGAAAACTTAGCTGTGAAATCTACAACTTTCGTTAAGTAAGGTTCGTCTAAAAACGTCGTTTAGGTTGTTGAAAGTGAGACCGAAAACGTGTAGCTCCTGAGGCAGCTTTTAAACTTAGAATATAAATGGGCTATTTCACTTGCTATTGTATGTGTGGTCAGGATTTTTGAGCTCCATTGCGGCTTCGTTACTCCACTCTAGGACGAAGTAAAAGGGTCTTTGGAAACTAGGCCAAGAGCACTTCGATTTATCCTTTATAGGTTCTAGGGGCAGAGGTCGTTATGTGGGTCGAAACTGGTGCTAAACTATGCATGTGTCGAGGTCATAACATCAGCCTACGTGGCTTTATTTTCAGCGGGTGAAGGCCAGACTTTGGTCTCAATTTGCGAACTCATTACTAGACCATTTCTTACGATTCAAATTGCTAAATGTAACATACTAGGTCAACTATAAAATGCCCCCAATAGTTGTTGCTAAGTCTAAGTCTGAGCGGGTCGATATTGGGCTCAATGTCGACATAATAAGGCTGTTGTACAAATGGTAAATTAGCATACTTATGTTTCAACCTTGCGGACTTATATCTTTTCATTTACTCGAAAAAAATAACTTATCTTAGGGGTAAAATGATCATGCTTAGTCCTATTATTGAAAATAGGTAAGTCGTTTCATATGTCTCAGGTTTAGGGGTTGAACAATGTACATAAGGTTGACTACACGAATGGGACGTGTTTACAATATTCTAACGCACCTATGCCATATTGTTTCAAAACAAGTAACGAGTGCAAGCCACAATGGCTGACATTATAAACTTGTTATCCTTGTATAACCATTGCCAAAATTATTAGTTACATAACAACATTATGAAGTGCTACTATTTTATTTCGTGTATATCAGGAGTATAAAAGGTTTTTCAGATTTTTAGCTCACGTTAACCATATAAACACAAGTTGTTCAAGCACAACACTATGACATAGATGTCATACAGAAATGAAATAGGTGATACAGCATAAAAATATGAGGACTCACAGTATTAGAAAGTAATTCGATGGCAGACCTGAACCAAATGAAAACCCTAATTCGTGTTTGAAAGAAAAAGAACTCTTCGTGACACAACCCACTTCCCAAGTTAAACCCCTCTTGACCAACTTGTTAACTCCCACAATCACCCCTTTCTGCTTGTTTATTCGTCGACCCAAAAAGAAAACAAGGGACGAATTTGGCACTAGGTTTTTTTTTTTAGGGTTTAATGAAGAAGACGAGAGGTGAAGCTGGTGTGTGTGTATGCTATGTCGAAGTCAATGTGGGAGGACAAGGAGAACAATAACAGTGGTGTATGGTGTAGGTTTTTGAATATGATGTTGCTTTGTGTTTTTTCTACTTTCTGTTTTGCAAAGGATAATGCATGGTTCTTTAATACCTGAAAAACACACATGGTATAGTGTTCCAATACGAAGTCACATTCTTGTGTTATCTCAATTATGGCAAAGGATTTCTTGGTTTTCACATAGTCAAAACACAGTGAATTAAAGTGTGTTACTGTTGAAAACATAGAGAGGAAAAAGAGTTAGCAGCTAGGCATATCACAGGTATGAATGGGTTTTTAGGAAAACATAAGGTGTGGTGCTTTTTATCTGATGTTTTTTGAGGGGGTAAAAGAGGCTTTAATATTTTTTGCATTTTCCCCCTAATAAGTCGTTGCATGGAGAGGGTTGTAGGCAAAATGAGTGTCGTTCATTTACTAGGTTGAAGGATTTATTTTCTAAAAGCCTCTATTTGTTCCGATATATACAATGTGACCAAGTAGTTTTTCTTGACGAAGAAAAATGAATTTAAATGACGAGTATTAAGGGCTCATGTAAAGTCTTAATGGGCGCGTTGTAAAAAAATATATAAATGGTTCTATAATTAGGCGTAATACTAATCATGTCTATGAATGCCTTGGTTAAATTCTTGAAGCGTATGGGTACGCTTAGACACTGTGATATTAAGGACGTACGCGAAATGCCCAATAACTTAAAAGAATAATTATATTATGAAGATATCAGGATCGGAATATGACCTGCAAATGCGGGGTGTTATAAGTATCTCATTGGCCAATACCCAAGAGGAATGCCACGGTGGACATAAAAGAAACACAAGGAAATGATTGGATTTGTACTAATTGTACTCACAAAGGAAGCACACAAGCTGTCACATCACGGATTGCCACGCTGGCAATCCGTGTGACAAGAATCTAATCCAACGGTGATTAAGGAGCATCCAATGATTGAGAGATGATCAAATGCCAATGTTGAGAGGAGCGTGTAACTGAACCTGCTCCTAGAAGCTTCTCCAACGGGCTATATAAAGCCTCACTCCTCATACACAAGGGCATCTTTTCTTTTCTAATTTTTTTAGCTTAGTTCTTAAAAATTTAGTTTAAGTAGTGGTTAGCTTTTAAATTTTAGTCTTTGAAATCTCATAATTTAGTCATTGTAATCAGCTTTTAAGTTCATTGTAATCTGTTTTTGAAGTAATGAAATCAATTTTTCCTTTATCCAAATTTTCATAAGCTTTTAATCTCTCAAAAGTTATGCTACTATTTCATAAGCTTGTCATAAGCTCATCTCAAGCTCTCACAAGTCTCTAAGCTTGTGATTGAGCTCAATTGTTAGTTTAATCTACTCAAATCAGTAAAATAAGATAAGTATCTTTGCTTAATGAACTTTAGGCTTTTGGAAGGGAAGCTAACAATGGAAGAGCTTCCAAGGACTTATACTGGCTTATCATTGATGAGCCAGAGCTTGTAGAGTAGCTCCTCGAGCAATTTATGCTTTTGTTAAGCCAAGGCCTCTGTAAGTTTCTATTTACCTTTTCTGTCCTTAAATTCCTAGCTTATTATTGCTGATATTTGTTTAACTTGCTTATTGATTGCTTATTTTTGCTGTCTCTAGTTTATTGCTGCTTAAACTTAGTTGATTTATGTTTGTTAATTCCATTAATTAGCTTAAGTCATCATTTGTTCATAATTTGTCTTAAAAACTGTCAAAAACTAAAAATAAGTAGCATAGTTTAGTTTATCATTTTCTGGCTTATTTAATTATTAGTTAGGGTATGTTAAGTCTGTTATAAGCTTCTTATAATCTGGTTATTAAGTTTGTTTTATTAGATTTCAAATTTGCAAGCCTTAATGAATGTTAAAACTAGTAAAGGGGTGTTTGGCAATACAGAATTAACCATAAGTTAGAACTTTTAGTAGCCATTTAGTCTTTAGAATTTGGTTTTAAAACTGCATTTAGATCTGTCTCAATCACTTTTATAGGCTAGGTTTAAGAAGATTAGTTTTTAAATTTTCTTAAGTTTAAAACTGTTAAGTATAAATTGCATAATATGCTTTTGTTGTTTCTAGTTTTCATTATGTCTTCAAAAGTTCTCAGTTTAGAGTTATAAGTATGTTAAATTAGTTATCCCAGGTTTTCATTTGTTAGTTTTCAAGCTGTTTTCAAAAATTGGTGCACATTGCACCAGGGGAGTTTAAGTAAAAAGTACATTTTCAAGCTAAAAATTCAAATGGTAGATGTAGTTGTAAGATTCTTTTTTTTTAGTTTTCAAATAGTTTTCTAATCATATTCCATCTGTTTTCAATTAGTTTTCATAAAAAAGTTCAATAGCTTATCTCATTTTAAGCTTGAAAATGGCCATTAGTCTTTTTGAATTCTAGAAGACAACTCAGTTTGCTGTCTTTACTATTTGTTCTCCAACAACTTTTTCAATAAGCTCTTGAGATCCAAATTTCTTTCAAATAGCATTTTAGAGTAGAATTTTGGTCAGGCTCAAGGTAGGTTTAAGCTGTTTTAATTAAAGTGCTTATTTGAGAGCTTAATTTTGAGCTCAAAGTGTCCTTAAGGACTGTTTGGTAATAGACTTTAAGATTAGACTTATTTAGTTTTCTAGCTTATTACTTGCTTATTTTTAGTTCTATTTAGCTCATTAGCTTATGTTTAGCTTATTCTAGCTTATTTAGTCTTAAATTTTAGCTTATTAAGGTTTCTAGCTTAATTAGTTTAAGAAAGACCAAAAAAAAGAGTAGCTAAGTACTTTTTGTCGTATTATAAGCTGTTTAACAGCTTATTTAGTGCTTTTCACAAAAAATTTCTTTTATTAAAAATGCTTATTTTCAAGTGCTTAACAACTTTTGTTCTTTAAGTTTTTAAAAATAAAAAAAGGGAAGTGGAAATCGAGGGTGAGCAAGGCTCGAACCCCCGACCTCAACACCTCAACCCTTTTATAAACACACACACCACACTCACTACCGCTGTGTCCTTGAGTCTTTTTCATAAGACTCTTGCATAATTTATTTCTTTTACTCTTTTAGTCCTTATAAGCCTATTAAGCTGTTTCAGCTTATTTCGTGGCTTATTTGATAAGTTGTGCTTATAAGTTTATTTTTCTTAGGTTTTAATTAGTATAAGCTATTTTCTGTAATTTTTCTAGAATTTTTATAGTTCGTTTAGTATTTTTAAACATTTATTTTCATTAAAAACTTTAAAAAATCATAAAAAATAGAAAAATAATCAAAAAAATATAAATCTTTTTTAGAAAATTTTCTTTTATCATAAAGTTCATAGGAAAATTAGTTTTGCTTTCATAGGGTCTAATTTGCAAAAATTTGATTTTTAAAGAACAGGATTTGTCCCCGTTTTCATTTTTCGTGTTTTAACGCTCACTTTAACTCCGTTTTTGTTCTAGTTTTTTTAAACATACTTTTTAGTCAAATAAAGTCAATTTAAAAAGAAAAATTTAAGTTAGGTTTATTTTTGGAAATTTAGGGTTTTTGACCTCCGTTTAGTGGTCCCGTTTTGCGTTTTTAGTTAAATTTTGATTTCTCGTTATTTGTCTTCATGCTTAATTGTTAGAATTTGTTAATTTTAATTGTTAAAAGTAGTTAATCAAATCATCCATCGTTTCCAACTCAAATCATTGTCTAAGCATCAAACGTGGATTCAATTTCATAAATCGTTGGGGAAACGACCCGGGGAATCATACTTCCCGGTTAATATACGTATTATATTATATATATTTTGAAGAATTTCCTTTTTACCTTTGTCCTCAAGGGTAGTCTGGTAATTTTCCATCATATTATATATTTTATATTTTACGTATATAGAATTGCTATATCAACCACCAGGATTTGAAGATCCAGACATTCCTGATAGAGTATACAAGGTTGAAAAAGCACTGTATGGACTACATCAAGCTCCTAGAGCTTGGTATGAAACCTTGTCAACATATTTGTTGGACAATAGGTTTTAAAGAGGGAAAATTGACTAGACCTTATTAATCAAAAGGCACAAAGGTGATATTTTGCTGGTCCAAGTTTATGTGGATGATATCATCTTTGGTTCAACAAATAAGGAGCTATGCAATGCATTTGAAAAGTTTATGCATGAGAAATTTCAAATGAGTTCTATGGGAGAACTTACATTCTTCTTGGGATTACAAGTGCAGCAGAAGAAGGATGGCATATTTATTAGTCAAGATAAATATGTTGTTGAAATTTTAAAGAAATTTGGGTTTACAGAAGTCAAGACTGCAAGCACACCAATGGAAACTCAAAAGCCTTTGCTCAAGGATGAAGATGGTGAAGAAGTGGATGTTCATATGTATAGGTCAATGATTGGTTCATTGATGTATCTTACATCTTCAAGACCTGACATCATGTTTGCAGTGTGTGCCTGTGCTAGATACCAAGTCAATCTAAAGGTTTCACATCTTCATGTTGTGAAAAGGATTTTTAGGTACTTAAAAGGTCAACCAAAATTGGGCCTTTGGTATCCAAAAGATTCTCCTTTTGATTTGGTAGCATACACTGATAGTGATTATGCTGGAGCAAGCTTGGATAGGAAGTCTACAACAGGAGGTTGTCAATTCCTTGGATGTAGATTAATATCATGGTAGTGCAAGAAACAGACAGTGGTTGCAAATTCCACAACAAAAGTTGAGTATGTGGCTACTTCAAGTTGCTATGGACAAGTGCTTTGGATTCAGAATCAACTACTTGATTATGGGTACAATTTTATGCATACCAAGATCTTTATTGACAATAACAGTACTATTTGCATAATTAAAAATCCTGTTTTTCATTAAAAAAACAAAGCATATAGAGATTAGACATCATTTTATTGGAGATTGCAATGAAAAGAAATTGATTCAAATAGTCAAAATCCATACTGACAAGAATGTTGCAGATTTGCTTACAAAAGCTTTTGATGTAAGTAGATTTCAATATTGGATTGTTCGTATTGGAATGATGAATCTTTATAGTCTGTTATCTCTTTATGTTTTTGTAGAGTTTTGTATGAATTAGTATTGTTATTCATGTCCTTAAAAGTTTCTGATGTTAAGTATAATTAGTACTGCTAGTTATACTTAATACTGCTGAGTTACTACTGTTAGTTATACTTAATACTGCTAGGTATAGTTAATACTGTGATAATTGTGAAAATTACTATGGCTTGTGATTTCTTGGTTTTTGGACTAACATTTTGCAGGCAAAAAGAAAAGAAAAGTGTTAAATTGATGATGGAAAAGCTATTTGGAATGGAATTGGAGTTAATGTTGCTAGGTATAACTTGCTACTGTTGGTTCTTAGTTAATGCTATTAGGCATAACTTACTACTGCTGGTTCTAAGTTAATGCTGTTGAGGGTATTTTCATAAATACTTCGATTATGAGTTTCAATCAGTCATTTAATCAATTTCATACTTTTGTAAACTCTCTAATCACAAACCCTAACTCAATTTTATCACCCATCATCAAAACCCAACACAAATGACAACCCTAAAGTTTGCAAATAATCATAACATGGTCACATTTTTGTCTAAACCCGCAGAAAGTGATGGGTTTGAACAAATTGTGGATTTTCTGATTGTACAACCTATAAGATATGTATTAACGGTTAATCCCACTATATATATCTCTTGCATAGAACAATTCTGGTCTACTAGCTTGGTCAAAACTATCAATGGGGAAGTACAATTACATGCCCTAGTAGATTGAAAGAAGATAATTGTCACTGAAGCATCTGTGAGAAGAGATCTTATCTGTGAGAAGAGATCTTCAACTAGAAGATGATAAAGGTATTGTTTGTTTACCAAACTCTACCATTTTTAAACAACTTGCATTGATGAGATATGAGAAAATTTCACAGAAGCTCACTTTTTATAAGCCATTCTTCTCTCCACAATGGAAATTTCTGATTCATACTATTCTACAATGTCTAAGTCCAAAGACTACTGCATGGAATGAGTTTAGTAGCACTATGGCATCTGCTATTATCTGCTTAGCAACAAATCAGAAATTTAACTTTTCAAAGTTCATTTTTGAAGGTATGATTAGAAACTTGGATAATGTATCTAGGAAATTTTTGATGTATCCAAGGTTTGTACAAGTGTTTTTAAATCAACAACTTGATGGGCTGCCAACTCATAAGAGAATTTATAATGCACCTTCTCACACTAAGAAGATTTTTGGAAATATGAGAAGGGTATGAAAAGGTTTTTCAGGTAGAGTAACACCTTTATTTCCAACAATGGTGGTACAAAACCAATCAAAATTGGGTGAAGGTTCAGCAAATCCAACTGATCCCTATCACACACCCACTATTATTCAACCATTTAATCAACCACAAAAGACACAAAAACCTAGGAAGCCTAAAAGAAAGGACACTCAGGTACCTCAACCTAGTGATCCTAGTGACAATGTTGCAAATGAGGCTGTCCATAAGGAGTTGGGTGACAGTTTGGTGAGGGCTCCCACTACTGCTTCTAGCTTAGAAGCAAAGCAGGACAATGGTAACATAACTAAGACCCCAAGGCAACACCTAATGAATCTAGTTCCCTAGGAACTACTTTAGGTGGTGGTCCCAGGCGCCAAGAAACCATGGGGGATACCATTGCTCAAACTAGGTTTGAGAATGTATCTAAACTTTCCAATGATTCACTGCTCGCAAGAGGTAACACACTTCGAAGTGATGAGGATAGTCATAAACTTAATGAATTGATGGAACTATGTATCAATTTACAAACCAGAGTTCTTGATTTAGAGAAGACAAAGACCACTCAAGCTAATGAGATTGCTAGTTTGAAAAGGAGGGTTAAGAAGCTTGAAAAGAAAAGTAGGTCAAGAAATCATAAGCTAAAGAGACTATACAAGGTTGGTTTGACAGCTAGGGTAGAATCCTCTAGAGATGAAGAAGATTTGGGTGAGGATGCATCCAACCAGGGGAGGAGGATTAATGCTATTAATGCAGATGAAGACATTACCCTGGTTAATGTTCAAGATGATGCTGATAATGAGATGTTTGATGTGAATGTATTAAATGGTGAAGCGGTGTTTGTTGCAGGGCAAAATGAAAATGTTGTTGAAGAAGTAGTTAATACTGCTCAAGATAGTATTGTTGTAACAACTACAATAACTACTGAAGAAATTACTTTCGCTTAAGCACTTGAAGCATTAAAAACTTCAAAACCTAAGGTGAAAGGGATTGTTTTTCAAGAGCCATCTACAACAACAACAACAATTTCTTCACAACAATCACAGGACAAGGGTATAGGAATAATGATAGAAGAACCTGTGAAGCCTATGAGGAAGAAAGATCTAATCAGGCTTGATGAAGAAGTTGCTTTAAAGTTACAAGTTGAATTTGATGAAGAAGAAAGACTTGCAAGAGATAAAGTTGAAAAAGAAAAGGAAGCCAATATTGCTTTGATTGAAGAATGGGATGATATTCAAGCAAAGATTGATGTTGATTATCAATTGGCTAAAAGAATGCAAGCAAAAGAACAAGAAGAGTTTTCTGATGCAAAAAAGGCTACATTATTTCAACAACTCTTAGAGAAAAGAAGAAAGCACTTTGCAGCTAAAAGAGCAGAAGAGCAAAGAATCAAACCACTAACGCAAGCTCAACAAAGAAAAATCATGTATACTTACCTGAAGAATATGGAAGGAAAGAAGCTCAAAGACTTGAAGAACAAATCTTTTGATTCTATTCAGAAGATGTTTGACAGAGCTATCACAAGGGTGAATACATTTGTTGACTTCAGAACAGACTTGGTGGAAGGTAGTTCAAAGAGAGCAGGATCAGAGTTGGAACAAGAGAGTATAAAGAAGCAAAAGGTAGAAGATGACAAAGAAACAACAGAGCTTAAAAAGTTAATGGAAATCATTCTAGATGAAGAAGAATTAGCAATTGATGCTATTCCTTTGGCTGTTAAGTCTCCAAGGATTGTTGACTGGAAGATCTACAAAGAAGGAAAGAAAAGCTATTATCAAATAATAAGAGCTGGTGGAAAGTCTCAAATGTACAGGATCTTTAGTCAAATGCTTAAAAGTTTTGATATGGAAGATTTAGAGGACTTGTACAAGTTGGTAAAAGCTAGATATGGATCAACAAGACCAATGGAAAGCATGGATTATCTGTTATGGAATGATATGAAAATAATGTTTGAACCACATGTAGAAGATGAAGTATGGAAGCTGCAAAACGGATTCAAAGTGTTAGAATGGAAGCTGTATGACTCCCGTGGAGTACATTTCTTGATGATGCAGTCTATGTAGATTTACATGTTGATAGAGAAGAAGTATCCTCTTACACCACCTACACTTTCAATGATGTTGGAAAAGAAGCTTCAAATTGATTATGAAAGTGAAATGGCTTATTAGCTATGTAAATTGATCATAAAACAGCTTAAGAAGTAAAGAAGTGTTTCGAAGCATCCTCCTGGTGATTGTGGAGCTTTTAAATGAAGAAACTTGATGATTTTAAAGAAGAATGTCAAGTTTAGGGGAGGATTGTTGGGATTAAAAGCCTTCTTAATGCTGCTAGTATTACTACTGCTCATATCAGAGTTAATGCTGCTCTGTTGTGTTAGTACTGCTCAAGAGATTCAGAGAAAAATGCTAAGTGTTTACTACTGCTAGTACATAGTTAGTACTGCTAGTGTAAAGTTACTACTGCTAGTACAAACTGGTCTATTCTAAAGGACATAAGACTAGGTCAATTCACTTTTAGTTTCTAATCGAGATAGATACATGTTCACACGAGTTCAATGAGAAACAATCTGAGCATTTAGTTAGTACGCCTAGATACGCCGTCTATTACCTATACTGGCGTTTATTGTATACCTACTAGCGTAATCCTATGCAGTGGTTCACCAGTACACCCCAAATGTTTCGTCACTTCTCGTAGGTCAAACACAGAGTGGTTTATACTAGCCGAGAATTTACAGAGCGCATTCTCAAGGGGGCATTTCATCGTTCTGGATGCTATCTAATGTACTCGACTTATTTATCCGAGATATTTCTTAAGTTATAAAACAGAGCATTTTGAAAGTCTTATTTAGCGAGTCCTTGCTAGGTGGTAGTAAAATGATTTGCTCCTCTAAGAATAATTATGGATAGCGTTCTGATGACATCCTGGTGTAGATATATTAGGTATAGGATGTGTGTTGTATGTTAATGTGTTATGGACGAAGTGATTGTTTAATGGAGGGGTCTTAGGGTCAGATAATTCATGTATGTCGAGCTAATTCATCACTTGACACTCGTTTTATATAATTGTTTCCGCGTATTAAGGGTGCTGATGGTTCATGGTCTCATTTGGTAATAGGGCTTTTGAGAAATGCTCTACATTTAGAGAGACAGGGTGCTTAGTAAGATTAATGTATTAGCTAATGGGTTAACAGAGTTGGCGCTCTAACGTCGTTTAGATGATTACTTTATTTACTGCACGTCTTCAGTGTACTTTAGTTTGTATGAGATTACACTTTACTACTCGTTTAGTTTGTGTAGGTCAGATATTATTTAGTGTTTGTCATGATTTCATTCATATTGTCGAGATGACAACTTAAAGGGGGGTTGGTTTCGTTGTGTATTTGAAGTGTATTAGTTGTTGAGTGATTGTTGGGGGGTAATATATTAATGGGAATGTTTTTTGAAAAATGTATGTTATATAATTGGTTATTAAAGGTAAGTTAGGTATTAAATTGTTTTGAATATTTTGGTGTGTGTTTAGGGGTGAGTAATGGGGGGGGAAGGGGTGGGGAGGGGTATTGAGGTGTTTTGTTTTGTTTAAGGTAGGTATTGTGGGATGGGAAGGGTAAAGGGTTGTATTAATTAGTGTTGGTTGTGGGTTTGAGTAGGGAAGGAGGAGGGTGGGAGGTGGATGGTGTGTATTATGGTGTTGAATGGGGGGGAGGGTATTTATGAGAGGTGGGATATGTGGTTTTTGAATTTTTGTGGGGAGGGTATGTTGGAGTTGTGGTGGGGGGGTTTTGATGTGGGGGGGGAGGTGGGGAGTTGGGATTGATTTTAAGGTATGGGGTGTTGGTGGAGTGAGAATGGGGGATAGTTGTGGTGTATTTTTAATTTTTTTTTGGATTTTAGTGATATCTATAGTTTGGGGTGTTGTTTTTTGTTGTGATTTGGAGATGTGTTTGTTGTGTGTGTTTTTTTGTGTTAGATTTTGTGTGTTTGTTTTTTTTTTTTTGTTTGTTTAAGTGTATATTGATATTAAGTGGGATAATGGAATTGGTTTGTTTTTTAATTATAAAATTTCTTTTCTTAGATTTGCTTGAGAGCAAGCAAAGTTTTAAGTGTGGGGGGATTTGATAACGCTCAAATTATATATGTTTTTATATGCGTTATCAATGCTTTTATATATCTAATTTGGTTAAATATAAATACTTTTGAATCGAGTATATTATTGTAGGTTCTAAGTACGTGTCATGGAAGAAAACGGAAGATTATACGAAGATTTGAAGCTTAAACGAAGAAATAACTCAAGTTGAATGCTTTCCGACACCTGTTCACTGTTTTGGTCATAACTCGATCATACGAACTCCATTTTAGTTGGTTCAAGCGGCCACGCGATCGGAAATCAATTATCTACAACCATGAAAAAGGCCAACTACTGAAAATGAACAAAAGTACGCCACACTTGCGGAAAGTGCGGCGCACTTTTTCACCAGAACTGAAAAGTCCTTTAACACCCAAAGTGCTGTGGCTTTAATAAATGTGCGACGCACTTTTCATCGAATTTAAGAGAATTAAAGGCAATTAAATGCTAAGTGCATTAACACCCGATGTGCGACGTACAAATAAGTTTGTGCGGTGCACTTTGGCCCCCGACTAGCCTATAAATACCCTCCTTGGCTCTTCCATTTCATATATCTCTCACACAAACTTACATCTTACACAGACACATTCATTAGAGCCTTTAGAGAGGAGGAAGAAGTGGTGAGGGTCCTTGGATCCAATGATCCAAACACCCCTCTACACCACCATACTACCACCATGAAACCACCATATTCATAAATTTCCTAGTTCTAACACCATATCTAGACCACCTACCATCCATTTCCAGAATCTAAGCACTTAATCCTTTGATTCTTAGAGGATTCGTACCAAATTCTCTTAAGATCATCACCATAAACCTTGTAACCAAACACTCTAGTTGGTGAAATGTTGCGGATTTCCAAAAGTTACTTGGTATATTCTAGGTTATCTTAGTAGCATTTGGTTGTTGGTTGATTATGGAACTATTAGTTTTGGGTTGGTGGTTGTTGTAGTCGAAATATTGGTAATGGTCCTTTGTTCTAATATGTGAAACATGAATAATATTTGGATGATTTTGCTATGACTTATGAATATACATGTTTATGAATTCAATGTTATCTTGCTTGGATAATTGTTTATCTCTTGGTATATCATTGCAATTGAAATAGGTCAAAAGGGTTAATTGTCTTGATGTATTTTGAACCGTTTGTCTATGACGTATCAATATCATACTTGTGAGAATTGTGTGGTAAATTGATAAACAACCTAAGTAGAATGATGTTTAGGACCCTTCCTTATGTTGACCTACCGGGTTGGGAGGAATTCATATTTATGCATATTTGATATAAACCATTCTTAATGCGCTCGTGATGATGTAGTATATAGGCCGAAAGGATTCTATGTTATCATGAGTAGATATGCCTATTATTATGATTACCAGTCATATATGACTTATATGCTTTGTTTATATAAAGTCTTGCTCTATCTCTCTCTATTATGTTATGTGGATCATGCCTTGTTCTTGTTTGCTTTATACACATGTTTTGGCTATTTGACCCGTGACAATCAATTAGCTTTGTGACTTGATAAACAATCTGTGAATTGCTACAAATCCCGTGGAACGACCTGGACTTACCTAATACTATATTACACTCGAATAGGGTATACTTGCCTGAATGTTGTATTTTTGGTCAAAATTGGTATTTCTAGTTATTATAAATTTAAAGCTTGTAAAAACACACATCAAGCCTGCTAAGTATTATCGGTAACTCCCAGCTAGCATGGCTTTAGGATCGTATTTTCATTTTGTAACCTAATCGTACTGGTCATTTTGTAACCAAAACTATCATGTATGTTATCGATATTTATTATGTATGAATGTCAATTTATTTATGTCATTGTTGATCTCACTTCGGTTGTATATTTCACTATGTGTTGTGATCTCATTTGATATATTATGCATATTTCATGTCGCGATTATGATTGTATGAAATCTAACGTATATTATATTTTCTTGTAATTTTGAAGAAAATGTCTCCAAAGAAAACCACCACTCCTATGACTGATGCTGCTATTAAGAAATTGATAGCCTAAGGAGTAGCCGATGCATTGGCTGAGTATGAAGCAACCAGAAATAATAGAAATAGAGATGACAACCATGATTCAGGAAGTGGCCAAAGGTGAACCATGCCTACTGCTCGTGAGTGCACATATAGAGACTTCTTGAAATGCCAACCCCTTAATTTCAAGGGTACTGAAGGAGTCGTAGGTTTGACTCAATGGTTTGTAAAAATGGAATCTGTATTCCACATAAGCAACTGTACCATCGCGTGCCAAATCAAGTTTGCTACATGTACTCTTCTTGGAAACGCACTAACGTGGTGGAATTTCACGTTAAGACTGTTAGTCATGATGCTGCATATGGAAATGACATGGAAACCCCTAAAGAAAATGATGACTGACAAGTATTGCCCAAAAAGTGAAATTAAAAAGTTAGAAATCGAAATATGGAACCTGAAGGTTAAGGGTACTAATGTTGTGAGCTATACACAATGCTTTCAAGAGTTGGGACTAATGTGTGGGAGAATGTTTCACGAAGAATCTGATAATGATACAAGGTAGTGTGATGGCATCCAAGCCAAAAACAATGCAAAAAGCAATTGAGTTTGCTACTGATCTGATAGACCAGAAGATCCATACATTTGCTGAGAAACAAGTGGAGAACAAAAGAAAGCTTGATTACAGGAACAACCACACTCAACAACAGCCTCATAAAAGGCAAAATGTCGCCAGGGCTTACACTGCTGGGCCTGGTGAGAAGAGAGAATATGTTGGACCTCTCCCTCTGTGCACAAAATGCAACTATCATCACAATGGGCAGTGTGCTCCCAAGTGCAAAAACTGCAAGAAATTTGGCCATCTGGCCCATGATTGTAAAAGTCTAGCTGCTACTGCTAATAACCAGAGAGCCCCCGGGGCGATTCAGAGGGTTGCCACTTGCTTCGAGTGTGGAGTTCAGGGGCATTACAAGAAAGATTGCCCAAAACTAAAGAATAACAACCGTGGAAATCCGACTGGGAACGATGGAGCACATGCAAGGGCTTATGCAGTGGGAAATGCAGGGAAAAACCCAGACTCCAATGTCATTACGGGTACGTTCCTCTTAAACAACCGCATGCTTCTATCTTATTTGATACTGGTGCTAATAGGAGTTTTGTGTCTACTGCATTTAGTTCCCTGATTGATATCGTCCCAACTACACTGGACCATGATTATGATGTCAAACTAGCCGACGAAAAAATAATTAGAGTTAATACTATCACACGGGGTTGCACTTTAAACTTCCTAAATCATCCGTTCAACATCGACTTAATGCCCGTAGAACTTCATAGTTTTGACGTCATAGATGGCATGGATTGGTTAACGAAGTAGCATGCCGTAATCGTTTGTGATGAGAAGATCGTTCGTGTTCCCTTTGGGAATGAAATCTTAATTGTTCGTGGTGACGGAAGCAAAAACGGACACGAGTCTCGATTAAACATCATCTCGTGCACCAAAACTCAAAAGTATTTGCTGAAAGGATGCCATGTCTTTTTGGCACATGTTACCACAAAGAGGGCTGAAGACAAGTCGGAAGAGAAGCGACTTGAAGACGTACCAATTATTCGAGACTTTCCTGAAGTATTTCCTAAGGACTTGTCGGGTATTCCACCAACTCGACAAGTGGAATTTTAAATTGATTTGATTCCCAATGCTGCACCTGTAGCACGGGCACCTTATCAATTAGCTTCGTCCGAGATGAAAGTATCGTCAGATCAACTACAAGAGCTTTTCGACAAAGGCTTTATAAGAACCAGATCCTCACCTTGGGGAGCTTCGGTCTTGTTTGTCAAGAAGAAGGATGGATCATTCTGAATGTGCATAGACTATCAGGAATTAAAAAAGCTAACGATAAAGAACCGTTACCTACTTCCAAGAATTGACGATTTATTCGATCAACTTCAAGGGTCGAGTGTCTACTCGATGATCGACCTGAGATCGGGTTATCATTAGTTGAGGGTTTATGAAGAAGATATCCTGAAGACTGCATTCAGGACTCGTTATGATCATTATGAGTTCCAAGTAATGCCATTTGGTTTAACGAACGCACCGGTGGTATTTATGGATCTTATGAATCGGGTGTGCAAGCCATACTTAGACAAGTTTGTGATTGTCTTTATTGATGATATTCTGATCTACTCAAAGAGTAAGCAAGAGCATGAAGAGCATCTTAAGTTAATCTTAAAGTTGCTTAACAAGGAGGAGTTGTATGCCAAATTTTCTAAATGTGAATTTTAGATTCCTAAAGTACAGTTCCTTGGTCACGTGATTGATAGTCAAGGCATTCACGTAGATCCCGCCAAGATCGAGTCAATTAAAGATTGGGCATCTCCTAAGACTCCAATGAAGATTCATCAATTTTTAGGTCTTGCCGGTTACTAGCGAAGATTCATTGAAGGATTTTCAAAAATCGCCAAATCAATGACCAAGCTAACCCAGAAGAAGGTCAAGTTTGATTGGGGTGACAAAGAAGAAGTCGCTTTTCAGTTATTGAAGTAGAAACTGTGTAGTGCACCTATCTTGGTTCTACCTGAAGGAGCTGAGAGCTTTATAGTTTATTGCGATACTTTACATAAAAGGATTAGATGTTGTGTTGATGTAGAACGAGAAGGTGATTGCTTATGCATCACGTCAATTAAAGATTCATGAGAAGAATTACACAACTCATGATTTGGAATTATGAGTAGTAGTATTGGCTCTAAAGATTTGGAGACACTATATGTATGGAACCAACTTTACCATGTTTACTGATCATAAAAGCTTACAACACATCCTTGATTAGAAGGAGTTAAGCATGAGGCAACGTCGTTGGTTGGAGTTGCTTAGTGATTACGATTGCGAAATTCTTTATCACCCGGGAAAAGCAAATGTAGTGGCTGATGCTTTAAGTAGAAAAGAACAAATTAAGCCATCACGGGTTTGATCCTTAGTTATGACTATTGGTTTGGATCTTCCCAAGTAAATTTTAAACTCTCAGACTGAGGCAAGGAAACCAAAAAACTTCGAGGCTGAAGATTTGGGAGGTATGATTAGGAAAGAGAAGTTGAAACCGCGTGCTAACGGAACACTATATTTGAATAATAGGAGTTGGTTGCCGTGCTTTGGTGATCTAAGGACTTTGATTATGCATGAGTCCCACAAGTCAAAATATTTTGTTCATCTAGGTTCCGACAAAATGTACCAAGACATGAAGAAATTATTTTGGTGGCCAGACATGAAAGCCGATATTGCCACATATGTTAGCAAGTGTCTGACATGCTTAAAGGTCAAAGCTGAACACTAGAGACCATCTGGTTTGTTGGTACAACCTGAGATACCTCAGTGGAAGTGGGACTATATCACCATGGATTTTTTCACCAAGCTCCCTATGACGTCAAGTGGTTATGATACCATTTGGGTGATTGTAGACCGTCTTACTAAGTTTGCACACTTTTTGACGATCAATGAAAATGACACCATGTAGAGATTAACAAGATTGTACATGAAAGAAGTGGTCATGAGACATGGAATACTAGTCTCAATCATTTGTGACCATGACGGTAGATTTATGTCAAATTTTTAGAGTTCGTTCCAGAAGGCTTTGGGTACTCGTCTGGATATGAGTACTTCTTACCATCTGTAGACTGATGGACAAAAGCGAAAGAACCATCCAAACTCTTGAAGATATGTTAGGCGCCCGCGTAATAGACTTTGAAAATGGCGTAATAGACTTTGAAAATGGCGTAATAGACTTTGAAAATGGTTGGGATAGACACTTACCGCTAATTGAGTTCTCATACAACAATAGTTATCATACAAGCATCAAAGCCATACCATTTGAGGCACTTTATGGCCAAAAATGACGTTCACCTGTTTGTTGGGCCGAGGTCGGAGATGTTCAGCTCACCGATCCAGAAATCATTCACGAAACTGATACGATTCTTTTAACTATACATACATACATACATATATATATATATATATATATATATACGTATATATATATACGTATATATATATATACGTATATATATATATATATACGTATATATATATATACGTATATATATATATACGTATATATATATACGTATATATATATACGTATATATATATACGTATATATATATACGTATATATATATATATATATATATATATATATATAGTAATAATTGCTTAATACATATATATAATATATAACCAAAATATCAAATGATAAGAGAGAGTAAGTATTCCGTAAGGTATTTAAAAGATTACTTTTATCCAAAGTAAAATCCAAAAAACCTTCCCGAGTCGTGTCTTGACGAGGCGTGAATTGAGAATCGGCAACGTTCGTGATCGCGTGTTTGAATAATCAAGATTTTTGAGTTGTATTCTATTTCTACTAATAATATGCAAAAACCAATAAACGCAAGTAAACAATGAAAGCAATTAAAGATCGAAAAAAAAAACGTTAACGGGAATTAAAAACGCTACTCTGAAACCTAAATCCTAAAATTTTAAACCTACAAATGGAAATTTAATTTTTAAAAGTCCTAAATGATAATTAAAAAAAAGAATTATATTTTTTTGACTTTTAAATATTTTTTTATGAATTAAAAACAGTTTGAATCTAAAAATATTATAAAAAATATTAAACTATTTTATAAAAATCTGAGAAAAAATAGAAAAAGTCCTTTGAACAGTTTAGAAGCTAGGAAAAATAAAATAGTATAACCAGCTTATCACAATAAGCAGGAAATAAGCCAAAAGGGGCTTATAGGCAAAAGGGTGAAAAACACCCTTATATACCAAGTGCACCAAGGGTCTTACGAAAAAGACCCAAGGACGCAGATGGTTAAGTGAGGGTGTGTTAAATGTTGGTTGAATTAATGGGGAGGTCGCAGGTTCGACCCCTGTGACCTCTTTTTTTTATAAAACATTTTTTTTTGTTTTCTTTTAAAAAAGTTATAGAATAAGCAAAAATGAAAAACTTTTAAAAAAGGAACTTTTTATAAAACCGAAGAATACGCTAAAAAAAATAAGCAAACTTAAGTGACAGTTATGCTAAGTGCTTTACACTTAGAAATTAAGCTAAACTAAAAGCTTCCTACACTCAATAAGCAAAAACAAACTTAATAAGCTAGAAACAGACCTGAGGCTACATCTAACAAGCACTTGTGACTAAAAAAATGAACAAACAAATAAGCTGAAAGCACTCAGAAAGCAACTAGACATATGCACTTAAAAACATACAAAAAGGATTAACCACTACTTCAAAGCTACAAATAAGCGCTAAAAAACTAGAGATAATAAGCTAAAAGTTCAAAACAGCTGAAGTGTTATAATCCAATGACACAAATGAGCTTAAATTCAGCACATAAGATAAAGACATTAAGCTAGAATAATTACTTAAAAGAGATAGACTAGGCTAATTTTTTTGGCTTTTTGATTTAAGAAAACAAATTATAAGCTTAAAATGAAGACTCAATAAGCTGAAATTAAAGACTCACAACTGAAACATATTTAAACAAGCAAGCACAAACTAAACTTAAGCTTAATTAACTAATGAATAAGCTAAAATCTTTAAATGAAACAGATTGCATATTTAGACTTTTTTTTTTGGAAAATTTGGCTTTTTGCAACTTGATTTTGAGACTCAAAAGTTATTATGACAAACCAAAAACTAGAAACAGATTTAGCGCACATTACAATAATCTAATTTAAACAAAAACTAACCTTAGTACAGCTAAAATCAAACCACAAACTTATCTTCAAATAAGGACTAAAGATCAAGCTTAAAATCTTATAAATGCTTGACAGATTTTAAACAAAAGGGATCAAAAGGCTATATGACTTCAAAGCAGATGCATTTTGATGTTCATGGAGCTCATATTGATCACAAACATTACACCTAAAGCTCACTCTTATAAATCAAAGAATAAAACAATTTTAAAGAATACTAAGAATAGCAAACCTGAAAATAAGACTAAACTAGACTACAACCTTATCAATTCTAACTGAAAGCTTATGAAAACTAACCTAAGGACTTAATAAGAACTAGTAAAAACCAATTTTGAAAACTAAAACGGTTTTGAACCTCATTTCACCCGTTTTAAACCTTATCCCAAACACCCCTTAAAATTTTCCAAATTCATTATAAAACTGAAATAGATCAAACTAAGCTTAGATAAGCTCTGAAAGTTAAAAACAGATAAACAATTAGGACTTTGAAAGACAATTAAGCAAGATTCCAGAAAGAATAAGCACTAACAAATAAGCTACAATGATAAGCTGTGTAGACAAAAAAAAAAACCTCTATAAGGCATTTAAATTTTAAAAACCAATTCTAAACTATTCTACGGCTAATGACTAAACATAATGTAGCTTAATTAAGACAGATTAAGCATAAGTTAAGCATGGAAATAGAGCTGAGAAAAGCAATAACAAATGAGCATAAAGAAATAACTAAAAAGTAAGTTTTAAAGCAATTGTAGAAGATGTAGAAGATACCCAGCATTCATTAGCCAATTTGAATGATCCAAAAGACTAGACTACAGCTTATGTCAATAGCTAGCCAAACCCATAAGCTCATCCATTGCTAGCTTATCATCCAAAAAGCTCAAAATCAGAATTCTTGATTCCAATGACACAGAAAACTCCCAAAAGCTATTGGAAAAGCTTATATGAGTAAAACATGTTCTAAAGGCTTATAAGAGCTTATATAAATGACTTGTAAACAGAAATAAGCTTAAATGCGTAAAGATTAAAAGAGACAAAATTATAAAAACTTAAAAACTAAAATTTGCATTAATTCATTAAAAGGTTACAAGACTTTTGAAAGTAAAAGACAATAAGTAAATTAAGCTGAAAATAAGCATACAAATAAATTTTACATTACTCCTATACTACATAAAAAAAACTCCTCTCTACAAAGAAAATCGAATCCTATTTATATAAAAAAAACTTGTGCACAAGGGTGTGCTAGTTGTGTTTCTTGTGTGAGTGCTCTCCAAGCTTCAATCATAGCCCTTCAATCCATCTTTGTGCTTCTTTGATTTAATCACAGCCCTTGAATTTGTCATGTCCAATCAGTTGGCTTAGGATTGCCAACATGGATTTGTTGGTTTGTGAAGTGAGGTTGGAGGGGGAAAGTGATGGGTTTGTTTTAGGGTGTAGGGGTCGAGGTGACAGAGATGATGAACAGTGACGTTGTGGTTTTGGCGGGCAAATGGTTTTAAGGTATAAAAGCTTAAGGCTTATAATTGATGGTTAATGGGCTGACCCGGCCCATTAACTTGGGTGTGGGTTGGCCCAATAGGATGCTTATGTCCTCGGCTTCGATCATTGACTTTGACTTTGATTTTGACTTTGATTTTTGACATTGACTTTGATTTTTCACGCTCTTTCCATTCTTGTTCTCGGTTTTGTCTGTTTTGGCTTTGTTTTTGTCCTTTAGTGAATATCCGCTACCTGGATAGTATACATAGCAAAACAAACATATATTTGGCATTTTATGTCCCCTTTTTTGGTCATTTAGGCTCGTTTTAATAGGTAAAAGGTATGTGTAATTAAGCACATACCAAAATCCCCCATACTAAACTATTGTCGTGTCTTCACGCAATGCCATAAGTAAACTCTTTAGAAAACCAAGAATCTCAATCCCCATCGACTAATTACCTCGAAAAGTAGCTAAGTGTTCATCAAGGGGAATTAAAGAATCATTAGCTTTGAAAAGCCCCGTTTTGACCATTTTTAAATATTTACACTAAGTACCACACATATTTTATATTTTTCCTTTTTCTTTTTCTAACTAGAATGTTTGAACTTTCCTTATTTTTATAACTTTTAGGGTCATAGAACAAGAAAAAATCGGGGACGATGAATTTAAAACTTTTGAACTTGCAATTTGTAAAACTTTCCGCTCCCGACAATTATTATATCTTAGGTAAATGTGGATATTTCGAATTTCAACCATGGATCAACCTTTTTAAGAAAATTGTAATATTTCTATGCTTCACGTTCCACACAAGAATTATGATTTTGAAGGCAAGATCATTCCATGTAGCAACTTTCTTCTCCGCACATCCCAACCGAGACCGGCTTAGGTGACCAGGCTTTTGACACCCCACAGAGAATAGTATCGGAACTCATGGACCTTCGTTTTCAAAAACTCTTAGGCTTCCCTTTAAACAAGTCATTTAGAAAAACCACAACTCAAAACGAAATATTCTTAGTTCAAAAGCATATTTAAATTTAAGAAAAAGAGATTTTCCTTATATTTATTAAATCATATATATTACCCTTAATATAATTATTCATCCTTTAAACTAAGGAAATCCTCGACCTTTTAGAAGGCTGCAACATCAGTTGTGAGCCGGCAAGATGCAGCAAACTTTTATCAGTCTTGGATAATTACTATGTGCCTTATTTAGAAGACTGCAACATCGGTTGTGAGCCGGCAAGATGCAGTAAACTTTTATCAGCCCACAGTTTTTATTATTATTATTGGTACCTCATTTTTTCATTTTCATTTTCATTTTCATTTTTTTACACTTTATATTACCATGATATAGAGAAAATTTCTTTTTAGAAAATTTAAGTATAAATTTGAACTAAGACTAATTATTGATATCGACCATACTTCAAA
>BQNB010055339.1:0-37502 GCA_026074375.1 Tanacetum coccineum
TCGATCCTCACGGATTTGAAGGTTACTCCAACCAATCCTGGGCGAATGACAAAGCCATATTCGTCCCCCCGCTTTATTGCTAACTGTTTTATTGCATGAAACTTAAAGATGGCGGTGAAGGTACATGTTTCCCGCTGACTCACAAGATCCATAGCCACATGCTCATACCCGACCGACAAACATAAAGACATCATGAAAGCTCAAGTACATGTTTCAAGACTTCCGCTACTCTGATACCGTACGTCTTTCTTGAAGTGACGAAGTATTAAAGTCAAACATCACTACATCATATTCACAAGACAAGAAAAAGAAAGAAGTCTGCGAGCACAAAAATGAAGACCTTCATAGTATGATAGGTTTAAGTTTTTGTAACATGAAGTGACCTCCCTTAGGGAGAGATTGTTAGGAATACGAAATTTCTAGAAAAGTCTCGGTCACTTCATAGATATCGAAAGATAGCTAGTCAAGTAATATTTGGAAACTTACATACGTAACTAGTCCAAGGTCCATGGAAAGCCCATGTAACCAAGGCCCATGTCCACCTCATGTAAGTATAAATACCCTCTCCACACATGAAGAGGGTGTTGGTTCTCTTTGTAATTTACACATAGTTCAATCAACCTTCTTTTTTTTTTCTTTTTACTTTCTCTCTCAACTTTCTCTCTCTAGTTCATCTTTTGTGTGAAATGAGTTTTCTTAAAGTGACATTTTTCTTTTAGACATTTCATAAAATTTGTTTAAGAACATATCACTAAATCCTTTAATTGGTTGGTTGTGCTTTCGGAAACAATCTGAAAAAAGCAAGGCAAGATACGAAGATGAATGCGGATGTCTCTGTAACTGCTAAAAGCTAAATCACAAAGTACAAACACTCGATAGTTAGATTTGTCACATAGCAGTTATAAAATGCTATATTACTGATTTTGATAACGCGTGTACATTTGAATATATCATAGCTTTTCTCGAGTCAAAAAGGTTCAACAAGACCAAAACTATATTAGAAAAACAATGCTTTACAATTTATTTGTAAATTGTTAATGGTTATTTGTTAATGATTTGTTTACCTGTATTTTGACAATTTATACGACTAACTGATTTTTCTTTATATGGAGAATCAAGAATATAAAGACACATATTTTGTACACTTTAAACTCTTCTCACTTGGATGGAGTTATATCTTTTTTTTTGTACAACTTGTAAGTATAGTATATAGGTAAAGATGATTCGTCCAAACTCTTGTAATTTTGTTTTGTTTTGGTTGTATATTTCTAATTCTTGTTGCGTTTAAAAAAAAAAGTCTTCTCACATTTTTCACTGATTTTCAGGTCCATAAATCTAACATAACGAAAATGGAGTTTTCAACTCTTAAATTTAAGAAAAATCACGTTCAAAGATTTTTCAAGTCAAAAGATTTAATCAGTACCTATTTTAAGTTGTTAAGATAGAACTTCAACATCAAGTCGTTGTAGTATAGTGGTAAGTATTCCCGCCTGTCACGCGGGTGACCCGGGTTCGATCCCCGGCAACGGCGATATTTTTTGCGAGTACTTTTTATGTTATTAATTTAGCTAAATAATTCAGTTTTGCACTGTCTTGCACTCTTTACTCTTCATTTGCTTGCCTGTAACGAAAAGCAAAACCTCCAAATTCCTCCTTGAAGCATCCAACAACTTCACTTCTTGCATTCTTTCTCAAACCAATTTCACAAATCACTCAAATGGCAACAATCATAAACCGCCGTAACCTAAAGAGCACTAGAATCCACGTCATGGCGCTAGATGGTATTGTGAACGTTAATTCTCTATTCACTCTTGGTCTTTTCCTTGGGCTAACGGTCAATCCCATGGATCCAAGTTATACCCTTGTGGACTCGTCTCATACTGCATGCATACCCTCGTCTTCTGTAGCTGAAAACCTTGTGGCGTTCCATGTCTACTCTTTTAGTTCGTTTTTGTTCTCGAGCTTGATTGCTTTTGGGCTCAAACAAGGGATTAGGAGTGCTAGAGATGGGGAATTTCGCGTTGAGGTGAATGATGGGACTATTGCTCATGTTAACTTGAGGGTTCTAAGGGCTGGGATGTTGACGTCTGCGGCTGGATCTGTGTCTGGATGTTTGTTTTTAACTCTTGCTTTGGTGGATTTGGTTCAGATTAAGCTTGGCAAGTTGGCTTGTTTGGATTGGTATGGCTTAGCCGCAGTTGTACCGTTGGTGGTGTTAGTGCCTTCAGCACTTGCTTTTTATGTCTGTGTTGTGTTACATGCGTTCACTCGTTAGTTTTGATTATTGTATGATGTAAACATTTCAAGTTACTGAACCCTTTGATCCTTTCGCTATTTAGAAAACGGGACCATATATCAATTTATTCTTGGAATCACAGTTTTCATCCAGATGGAGTATCCGATTAATCAGCATACCGAGCTAAATGAACTTTCAGCAATTCTTGTTTAAGAAAGTGTGGTACAATTTAACTATAAGAAAGTTCATATATGACAGTTTAACAAATAAAACAAAGCTTATTTCACTGTCTCGTTTTATGAGTGCCATAGATTAATCTTTCAGTTCATATCTACAATGTGAACAACTGAACCATTTTTTTGATAGGATTATCTAAACTTACCACATAAAAAGACAATTCAGACTATAACTGGATCAATTTGGATTTTGATTACACAAAATGGAAATAAGCGAGTTGTTAGCCTTGCCAATGTTACTATATAGCTTTTTTTTCCTCTAGAAATAGACATCCCTCCATTAACATTAAATCTGACAAAGATCCAACTTGATGCATCGAAATTCGAATAGATGCAAGATGCCATATTCCAACATTTTAAAAACAGCTTAGATACTTGAAAACAAGACTTACCTCTGAACATCATTTGATCAACTTGAAATTAACCCCTGAGATATTTTTTAACTCTTAAACGTCTGAAATTTCAACATACAGTGTAACAGCTAGTAATCCAATATGATCTAGACTTGAAACTGCAAACTTGCAGTATGATCCCAAAACAGAAGATTTGAGATGACAGAAACTCAAATCGAGAGGCCCTCGTTCAATAACATCAAACAAAAATATTGAATCGTGGATTTAGCTGCCGATGTAAATGTCAATACAGGCATATTATAGGCAGGCACATTGGCTTTTTTGGCATAACTCGCATATTGTTCATACATACATGTTCTAAATTTAACTTTCCTAGTTTAGTTACTTGGCATGAAAAATTATAGTTTGATGTTAGAAAGGTGCTGTAAACATAAAGTGGTTATTCAAATTGTGATATATTGATGATTACAAACATGTTTGTAACAAAATTGACGTTGCAAACACGGATACAAATCTACAACTAAGCAGATTGTCAGCTTATTTCATCTGAAAATTAGACCCTGGCAGAAGGTGGTTATTACGATACTAAGCCTATATAGTCGTACAATATTACAACATCTGATCAGACAAAATTTTGAACTCACATTTCTTTTCCCAAATTTTCATCTTTCCTGGTCAGGTATGTACTTCACAGGTAACACAAATACGTTGAGCTATATACTAGCCTCAATATTTTCACAAAGAATGGAAACACTGCGATCCAAAGTTTGAGTTCCAACCAATTCATATCAACCAAGAGATATATAGGTTGCTTATATTCAATCCTACCTGTGTTGATCCCTTCTTAGAAATACTCTCTTTTGTGCAATTACCCAACACGGCCGTTTTGCCACTTTTATAGACGATTCCAACAATCACAAACATCTTAAAACATGCATATATAGCTTTGTCTCTGTTCACTATTTCAGGTTAAATAACTGGCCGAAGTGGTTGGACTTTGCTTAATATATCATTTCAGTATATAAGGTTAAACAATTGAAAGTGGTTGGACTTTGCTTAATTTTTCCTTCAGTGTCTAGCAATATTCAATTAGTTTTTTTTTTTTGAACGGCAAATTGAAATTAATAAAAAAACTAGCAAGAAGCTAGAAAATTACAAGGATATGGATTTAGGACATTTCATCCAGGAAATCCAATCAATATTGTTTTTACATCTATTGGAACACCAAGTAAAAGAGTACGAAACAATATCATCAAAAAGAAGCTCCATACGCGGATGAGAAGATCCAAAAAGCACTTGGTTGCGGAATTTCCAAATCATCCACCACATAACATAAAAGACCCCTTCTAGCATTTCCTTTTGAGCTTTAGAAGACCGAGTAGTTTTGAACCAAGCAATCCTACCTGTGTTGATCCCTTCTTAGAAATACTCTCTTTTGTGCAATTACCCAACACGGCCGTTTTGCCACTTTTATAGACGATTCCAACAATCACAAACATCTTAAAACATGCATATATAGCTTTGTCTCTGTTCATTATTTCAGGTTAAACAACTGGCCGAAGTGGTTGGACTTTGCTTAATATATCATTTCAGTATATAAGGTTAAACAATTGAAAGTGGTTGGACTTTGCTTAATTTTTCCTTCAGTGTCTAGCAATATTCAATTAGTTAGACACTAAAAGACTGAATATCAGTTGATAATCTTTGTGGTCAACTACAAACCAGTATCCATAACTTAAGATCTGCTTCACCACCATGTGCAAAGGCTCCCATTGTCAATTTACACCATCCCAGATCTTAAAAATCTCAAGAAACACTTTATCCACATTTCATGCTCTTTTGTATTGATGATTAGTAACAGATCTTGATCTTGTTCAAAAGATTCATCCATGATGTTTTGTTTTCGGAGCTTCCGCAATTTCTGCATCGTTCTAGTCCTCCTCTCGTCTCTATCATCAATCTCATTGCTTTATTTGTCTCGTTCTTCTGCTTCGTTCTACTTTCGTGAACAACGACTAGAACTTGGATTGGGAAACGGAATGGGAAACCACCCAATTGATCTCCTATCGTTCCCATTGGCATGGAATCATCTTTCGTTTCCCTCAAACCCGCCCAAAAAGCTCCTCAAAATTGCACTTTTTGTCAAGAAATGGCCGGACCGACACCACGCTGGTGGGCTAGAGCGGCATGCTTTGACCCTCCACCTTGTTCTGGCTAAGCGTGGTCACGAGATTCATATCTTCACCACTTCCACTCCTAATGTTTCAATCCCAAAATACCCTTTTGAGAATCTAAGTTTTCATCTATCTAAACCAACTGGCGCCGGTTACTTGGACCAAGCTCTGGTTTGGAAACAGTTTCAAGCTCAGAACTTGACAGATAGACCATTTGATATGGTTCACACTGAGAGCGTAAGCCTAATGCATACTCGGGCAAAAAATGTTACAAATTTGGCAGTTTCTTGGCATGGCATTGCGTATGAATCCATACATACTGATATCATTCAAGAACTACTACGAGCACCAGATGAACATCAGGCTAATCAGTTGACTGAAAGAAGTATAAAAGTTGTCGAAGAAATAAAGTTCTTCCAGAACTACGCACACCATGTTGCCACAAGCGATCATGTTGGTGATATATTAAAAAGAATTTACATGATCCCCGATAATCGAGTTCATATTATACTCAATGGAGTAGACGAGGATATTTTCACGCCGGATTATAAAATAGGTCAAGACTATAGGTTACACTTTGGAATCCCACAATGGAAAACGTTAATTATAGGAATGGCCGGTAGGTTGGTTAAAGATAAAGGACATCCGTTAATGTTTGAAGCTTTAAAGCAAATATTCAATGAAAACTCGACTTTGAGAGACACGGTGGCGATTCTAGTAGCTGGTGATGGTCCATGGGCTGCTCGATACAAGGATCTTAGACCTAACATACTCGTTTTGGGTCCATTACAACAGGTTCAATTAGCAAGATTCTACAATGCTATTGACATCTTTGTAAACCCAACACTCCGAGCTCAAGGTCTGGATCACACTTTATTAGAAGCGGTTCTCTCTGGGAAGCCATTAATGACAACAAAGCTTGCAAGTATCACGGGGTCAGTGATCATGGGGAAGGAACACGGGTATACATTTTCACCAACTGTTGATTCACTCAAGAAATGTATTTATGAGGTTTGGGAGGACGGGAGACAAGTTTTGGAGCAGAAAGGTAAGGTGGCTCGAGAAAGAGGCATCAAGCTTTTTACCGCAACCAAAATGGCAGCTGCATATGAAAGACTATTTCTATGCATCTCGAATGGTAGAAAGGACCAAGATTACTGCAAATTATAGCCTAGAGAGTGTTACCAGTGAATGTTCGAACAAAAAACGAAGAGGGGTTTAATGGGTGAGTACGGTGCACATAGTGTATAGGAACAAAGTATTTATTTATATACTACAATAGTTTTCTTTCATCGATTATTATCATTATTTCTTGGAACAGAATTGTACCATTTCTGCTAAAGATGCATAGCAACAAAGCTTTTATTTGGTGTATAAAAAACCTTAAATATCATATACCAAAAGTCACCAAAATGTCGATATGTGTTATGAAGAGAAAAAAGAAAAAGAAAAAGTAATAGTCTAATAAAGGTGAGACGGTGAAGAACATACTACAACATCTTCCGTATATATCAACAATAAACTTCTATAGAAGGCTCCATGAATTTCCTGCAAAAGCACAGTACAAGCAACATTGATATTGTTACTAACCAACAAACATTTAAAGCTAGAAAGTAGCCATCTCACTTTATATTGTATAAATAGAAATGAAAATGTGATTATGACTGGTGGGTCCAAGTTTACTTTAGTGTAAAAAACAAAGCTTCCGGACACGATAAAGTGATAAAGTGTAGACGGGTTATTCTCCTATAGATTTCTACAATGAATAAATTTAAGTAAAAGGTACCTTAGTTAATAGCCGGAAATCCATTTTCTTGCCTAGAAAGGGGACAATGTCCTAATAATAAAGCGACCCTGAATAACAAAAAAAAAGATTCAGGATGTTATCATGGGACCAACGAATACTTGATACTCAGTAGAGGGGACAATTTCCACCCATTTACTTAGAAATTGGGCTGAGTTATAATTTATCTCAGATGGGTCAAACACGTAAACTTTTTCAACAACTAATTAAAGATGTAACGGGTCAAAAGTAATGCAAAGTGGATTTGGAATTTTACATGCTTATAACCCCTAAAGTCATAGGTAAATTAATATATTGATTGTATAGTTTTTCAATCATGAATACTACATTATCTGTTAATAAAATTCATGGAATAAGAACGATAAATTTTGGTGGATCAACCCAACCTTTTATAACCCATATTAAAAGATTGCCCATCATGACCCATTACTTAATCCACCCATTTTGCTACCTCTAATACTCTAACTTACCTTGCCACCAATTTCCTCGAGAAGCACTGTGCAAATGATTTGGGTCATCTTTTCCATCCAGTTTCTTGAACTAAAAGAACACAAAACCTAAACATTATCAAGTGGGTTCGGTTGGTTCTTAACAATGGACTAAATGAAAATTATACTCACTTTATGATACGGTTGTGAAGTAGAATTACTTGAAGAGCAGACATACATATCTTCTTGTCCACCGTAGTATAAAGATGAACCTAGGGGAGAAGGTTCGACTCTCTCCTGAAAGATTGACCTCCTCTCCATGTTCATCAAACTACTATTTGCACTTGTAGTGTTCCTAGCTACATTCTCCGCTGCTCATAATAAGATAGCAAAAGCATCAATTGCATTTTTAATTAGCATTACAAGATTTAGTACTTTCAACATTCTTGGTGATGTCCAAGACCAGTAGCCATCAATCATCATTATATTACAATTACTTCAAAAAAGAAAACCCCATCTAAAGATATGTAAAACACCAAATGCAACAATGTTCTATCACATGAACTTCACTTAATAGGCAGGAGAAGAGTCACCAAAAGTGAAAATATATGGAAATCTCGAACCAGTTACTTATAGATGGGCCAATTTGGAATGTGTGTTATCATAAGCAACCGTGTGGATCAAATAAACTATATGGGTCAAACGGATTGTAAGACGCCAAAGTTTTATCTTTAATAAATGTAACCTCCTAATCAGTTTTTGAACCGCCCATTTTTGTCCTCTATAGTCAATAAGCTTATCTGAAGGTCTATCAATGAGCTAGCTATACATACTAGGGCATACTGCATACATGCTAATTCTTTAATATTGAACACGTCAAGGGTAACTAGCAGAAGATCATTTTGGGTTTAAGGTATCATGCGATTAAAGTGAGAAATTGGATCGACAATCTTACATCATTGATGAAAGAAAACACTATTAGAAGAAGAAAAAAAAAAATCTCAGCCGCATGGAACAATTAGTAACAAAGATATTCACACACAAACACAATTAGACAGAGATGTATTAATACTCTATAGTCTATATACAAGCACAAAAGACCATGAAAAGTTTCATTCAATTGTTTCGGTTATTTCGAGGGGTTTCACTTGTTGGAAGAGTCGAATATTGTAAAGTGATTATTTAGTCTACTTGAGTTGTACATCATGCTCCTTTTATACAGTAATCTTGAAAACCTACTTTCTTATATTACGCCTATTTAATTGTGCTGGGTCTTTCCATACTTGTGTTAAACCTATATAGAAAAAATTAGTTTCCTATAGACAGTTGCTCATTTATCAATAATAAGTCAGATGATGCTATTTAAGTCAAGATCGCGAGTAACAAATATAACTACCATATAACATGGGGTTGTTAGAATTGTCAAGCGAAGAAAGAAAGAGATGACAACCTGAAGTTCCACGGGTGGCTGTCCACACCTGGTTCCCCAATGTCCCTTTCTGTGTATCTCCATTGAACTGTGAAGAACTCTGATTTCTTGCCTAAAAAGATAATTTACAAAAAAAGGCATAAAACCAATAACTTAAAGAATCCTTATTATTGTGCACCGAAGAAGGTGTTCAATTTAATAGTGAACTTCATCAGATATATAACCAGTTTAGAGGTGACAAGATGATCGGGAACGGATGGAAATGGCCAGGTGGGTCAATTTGGGTATGGGTTGAAATGGACTGGGTCGGGTTGGGATGACCAACAAACATCATTTTGGTCCTCTTTTAGATAAGAAAAATCTATAAACAATTAACTTACTACATGTATAAGTAAAATTCAACACCATTACAATAATGAAAAAAATATTTTACAAACTACTTTTTTTCCATTTGAATCGTTCTGCCAGCTATTTGGCTAGTTCTTTTGACTTGTTAGATATAAAACAGGAACACAACAAGGGATCGTAAAAATTGACCAAAAAGCCAAGCTAATGCATCATAGCAATTCATATGTAAATCATCTTTTTTATGGTTTTAACTAAAAAAATTCCTAAACCACCTCAAATAACTAACAATTAATCCTAATAACTACAAGATTTACAAACAATAAACCCATTACGTATAACTTATTAGGAAAATGTATGCATTAAAAATAGACTTTAAACTATTTTGGTTCCATTTGACTCGTCCCTCTAGCTATTTGTGGTTATTAGAGATCACAACACAATGGATGATAGAATATGTCTCAACAATCTAATTCAAACAATTCATATATAAATACTCATTCTTTTTTTAGCAAACATATATTTCTATTGCAACTAAACGCTAAACAAATGACGTTTTCCATGTTCAGGTTACAGGAGTGGACAAGTCGGACTCAGATGTACACGCCTAATAAGGGTATTCTATGTGCAAAAAATAGAGGTGATTTTTACTCTTTTATGATGATGGAGGGTGATGGACCACCTCCATAAAAACCAACCTAAGGGCAAAACGGGAAAAATAATCATAATTACTATTCGTATGTAAAAAATTGGACTTTTTTTTTTTTAACAAACGTAAGAAGTAAGATGGACACTTTTTGTGGCACGGAACAAGTAATCCAAATATATAAAAAAAAACCCGGCAAATAAATCAGTATCACACAATTTCATTAACATCAAATCAAAACCCATAACCCATTAAAAAGCCTAAATTAAATAGATTAATAAATACTAATAATCAGTCAATCACCATAACAAATTCAACAAAGTGATATAAAAACGATACCCTTGCAGGTGGAGGGAAAATTGAGGAAAAAATTCCGGCGGACGAAGACTGTGAATCATTCTCACCGAACAGCTCAGCAGTGAATGAAGAAGTGGGATTTTGTTTTTGGCTATTTTTGTTTTCCATAACTCTCTGTGTTTTTTGTGTGTGTGAATATTAGTTGTGTTATTTGTTTTTGTTGTTAAATGTGAAAATAAGGAAAAACGGTGGTGGATAAGATTTGTTGTACAGAGAAACAAACAAAACAGAAGTAACAAACAAAACATTGATACAGTGTGGTGTGAACAGAGCACGTGGATACGATGACTTTTTTTATGTATTCTAATTTATTACTTTCTATTTTTAACATATGTTATCAACTGGCTCTATTCTTTTTCTGGAACATAAAACCTATCGACATGACAAACAAAAGTGTGTTTGTTTTTGAACTTATTTATGTTGCAGTGAAAATTGATATATTATGTTGCTCAAAGTATTTATCTTTTTTGTAAGATTTGCTTCGTAGATAGAGCGCATATGAGGGAATGTAAGGTGTGTAATGTAAAGAATTTCAAATTTTTGGAGGGTTAAAATTTAAGTTAATTACTTTTGCTTACGGTTTACGTTATTATTTCGATTTATTTGGAAGAAATTGTTTGCGTCTTTATGCTAAGAATTAAGATTTACTGATTTTCCTTTTTAGACGTGTTAATATTTCCATATAAATTTAGTTGTGAGGGCATTCTCGTCTTTTTTGTTTTCCCGTCGAATCTACTCACCTGCAAAGTTCGTTTCCCAATAGAGACTTTATTTCAAGAACTTAATTTGTAATACTTACAACTCTACAAAACAAACGACTCAACATATTTAGTCAAACTTGTTTATCACTACATTAATTGTCACTACACACACACTTAAGAACAATCTACCATTTCCTTAACCAATAAGATGTCTCGTTGTCTTGATCTGGTATTTGCTTCTAATTCATTTGTAATAGCGGATATAATGGTTACTCGTTACTAGAGGGAGATAGCTCAAGACATGCAGCAGGGAAGAGATATGATGAATCTGTGTCAAAGGGTTACTGACAGGGTAATGGTGAGGGGGAGCTGATTGTTAAGCTCCAAAACTTGCATATGTCGAGAGTTGCAATGGCAGGGGGCTTGAGAAATACATGCTAAAACGTCAACATAAAGTTGGTGAGTTCATAAGTTTAAGTAAAATATCGGTGTGGACCACAAGATTTCCGAGTGTGACTATTATAACAAATACAATATCACAGAAAAGTGTTACGACTGCACTATGCTCATGACATCGAAGCCTTAACGTTTACGTTGTTACAAGTTGTTGCCCCGGTAGGTGTCTATCCCAAGAACACCTAGAGTTCCCAAATGGAATGCGCCCGTTTGAAATGGTAATACGTTGTTACTTACCCGGACAGGGGTATCAACCCCAATAGATCTATTCACAACATTCGGGCTTACACAAAGTAATTAACGGTTCATGATAGTGGGGCCAATATTGGGATAAAGGGTACTTAGGTAATTCGTAAAAGTTTAACGCACTTGTGCCTATAAGTAAAAGCAAGCAATGTATTCTCACCCCAAGTATTTCAAAACAAGTATAAAGCATGTAAACTGGGGCTATGAAACTCACCTTAACAATGTGATACAATCGGGAAATATAAGCAAGTTCAATGAGCAATGAATCCTAACCGCGACTGATGACATCAAATAATGTCTATTTTATAGCATCATTTATCCCACGATATTAACCCATTTTGTATAGTTATTGCAAAGAATTGTTACTTAATCGTTTATATTTGAGAATTGCAGTAATTATGGAGTAATTGGTGAAACATAGCAAAAGGCGCGCATTCTGGAGCTTAAATGAAGATATTTTGAAGATTACTATTCTAAAGATCAATACGCCGTATCCATCAAGGAAGATACGGCGTATGCGTGCCTGCACTCACCAAAGACCACAGAAGATTAAAGATTAATACGGCTCGATCCAAGAGGGGACTCTGAAGGGTACGCGCGATAGGGAAGGCATGGTATATGGTGTGGGCGATGCAAATGCGGTAGGGGAGAGAGGAGGTGGCGTGGGGCGATGAGGAGAGGTCGGCGAAGACTGTGTGAGCGCCTGACGGGGGGAGGTGCTCATTAACTCTATGAGTGTCTGTGCGCGTCTCTCTAGCTAGTGGATATCTTGTCTCTGTTATTTCTATATATCGCAGCGGGGTGGCGTGCTGACATTAGATACGATGTTTTCGGATGTATAATTGTACGAACGACTTCAACACACATTCGATTTATACTAGAAAAACTCAAAAACGAGTTTTAAGTGTGCTAAATCATATTCTCGATACCTAAACCACAAAAGTCGATTTTTAGAGGAGAAAAAGAGCATAAGAGGTCGAGCAACGTATTCAATTCCATAGGAGACATCGTGTAATTCCATATACTTTAGTAATCGTTCAGTTTTTGGTATCATTCGTTAACTCGGTTAGTTTACCTTGGCTAAATTATTACTCTTATATTTATTATGACGATTGAAGGCTAATACCTTTGGGTATTAGCCATTATTATGAATAACCTGAATGTTGGTATTTGTTTATATCAATTTCTTGATTTACGTTGTATCTTTGTTATGTTTAACAATTTTTTACTGTTTACGCGCTTTTGTATGCGACCTATCATTCAACTAGATCTAGCTAAGTGGACCAAGCGGATCTAGAGTCCCGGGTTAACTCTCCATAAGTAATAATTATATACCTAGATAATAGTTACACTATATTGTCCTTCTAAATCTGTGGTCTAGGAGTATGCTTCGGGCTAACTAGTTAATTGGATATTGCCAATGGTTTTATTGATCATGTTGACTTAAGCCATGTGACCTAGATAATTTCAACAATAACGTTCAATTTTATTGGATAGTTGGTACAAGTGGACCTACTAAGTGTATATATAGGGGGGTGCCATTAAGCGGTAAGTAGGTAAGTCTTTATGAGCTAGTGTTTAAAACCCCCCCAATGATCGACCATTGTCTTTAATCGCCTAAGATAGATTATAATCAGCGAAATGTTGATGCCTTAATGCGATGCTTTAAATTGTGAACAGAATTAACCTGTCTAGGTCTAGGGATTTGTAACGCCTAAGTCTTAAGAATGATATGCCACCTCGAGAGAAGAAATCATTGCACTAAATAAACAAACCAACGTTCTAATCGGATTAATAATGGTTAATACAGTTTTCTTATATAAGGTTTGACCGCTCTTTTATCTTTTGTTAATTAGCTTGCGTGGGTAACAGTTTCTTGAATTGATTGTAGTCACCAACCAAATCGTGCCACTCTCTCAGGCTGAAACCTCCCCTTTTCCATTAGAATTAGGATTTAGACTAACATAGGTTTAACATAGGATTAGAATAGAATTAACATAGATTAGATAACCAAGATATTAATTAAATTGATAGATTTAACATCGCTCTTAGTGATCGACACCCTACTTACCAAGAAACTATTACCGATCAGGTACACTGCCCGTTAAAGTATTGTTTTTGGTTAAGTCGGGAATATATAAATTTAAAACTTGAATCATATAAAAACAACCCTACACTACAACACATCAGCGACCTAAATAATTAAGGCGCCTTAGGTACAATACGACATGTGATAAATGTATGAGTTTTTATAAAGTTTTATAACCCTTATATATTTGTGGCTAAGGTTTTCCAAGTTCTAAATGTGATTTAAAAACAAGTTTTCCAAGTGTTTATAAATAGAAAGTTAAGGCAGTTTTCTGAAACAAAGTGTTCACCCGACTTCTCAGGGCCGTTACTCATTCGTTTCTTAATAAAATTAGTCTGTTCTAAATCCTAAACCGTTTTATTTCCAAAAACTTAAGCCATTCATTCTAGTTCAAAGTTTAAGGGTTCCAAAAGTCCAACACAATACACGGATGTCAAAGCTGTTTATTTCCAGAAAACTTTACTCATTTTCTTTTGGTCATATACATTACTTAACCTTTTTAGGTGATTCAAGTTGCTGAGTTTAGATATATGTCTTAGCTACAAAAGTTAAAACTACCATGGTTCCAGGTTCAAAGTCTAAGGTGCTCAAAATGCGTTACAAGGTTCGAACTCAGAATGTATAGGTGATTGACCAACAGTTTTGCAAAAATCATTCAAAAATGCTAAAAAAATCCATAATTTATAAATTTCTACAGGAACATACTTAAGACCTTATTTTAAAAGGAAATAGAAAGAAATTTGCCAAAAGATTTCTTTAAAGTGGTTAAAGCATGCTCACAAGTTGACCTATTTTTCTGGCATATTTAGGGTTTTTATCAACAAGCTTCAAATCAAGTTTTTACACAACAAGCATATAATCGTGATGTGAAATCAAGAATGAAATGTTATAATGCATGAAAATATGTAAAATGAGATGCTTACAAAGATTGATGGTGAATGGATGATCAAGAAGTGCACAAACTAACCCAAGAACACTTAGAAAGCCCTAGTTTCTTAAACCAAAACCCTAATTTATGTATAACCCTTAACCAATAATCTTGAAAACCCTTGGAATACTAGTATAATCTTCCGAAAATGGGATAGGGGTGAGTTAGTATGTTTGTGTTTGATGGTGAGTGAAATGCTAGTCACAAGGCCTTAGTTTATATAGTGAATACTTAGGGAAAGGTCAAGATGGGTTTTATGAGTCACAAGAGGATGTAGACCTAAAAGATCACATGTTTGGAGTGTTGTAGCATGCCTTGTGTCATCAATATGGCATGGGACAGAGGGGAAGAAAAGCTAGCCATGTTCTATGGCTTTTTGATTTAAACATGGATGTGGAAATGGTGTATTACCAAGCAAGAAAAAAGGTGTTGGCCCTACTTAGGGGAGACCGATTTTTAGCATAGAAAAGGGGGGATGTGTTTTTGAAGTGTATATTTACTAGTTGTATAACTGATGCGTATTTTTTACCAAGTTTTAAACTTACAAAACACGTTTTACCTTTACAAACCCACTAACGGGCAGAGAACCCGATCGTGAGTAGTATTTGGTAAATCTGAGGTCGTCCTAAGAGTTAAAAGGCAGTTTAAATCTGAGTTTAAATGGTTGTCATGTTTTTTAAAGTTGTTTTAGAAGATTAATTTATATGAGAATAAATGAGAGGAATTAAAGTGGTTTAATCAATCAAAGGAATTGGTATAGTGGAAAACTACTAAGAAGATGAACCCATTTAACTAATTAAATATCCTAAGTGTATTTATCTTGATCTCAAGTGCAATGTCTAACTCTTATGTTGGAAACACAAAAAGTATCGGTCACTTCCAAGTTGTATTAAGTCTTAGCTCGTAGTATGTGTAACGTTAGTTAAGTAAACTAGCCCGGCCCAAGGTCCATGGGAAGCCCATTAGAACCCATGGGCCGGCCATAACATGTAGTATATAAGCCCTCTCCTAGCCTTGGAGAGGGGTTGGTTGTTCCATTTGTTACATTCCATCTAATAAACATCATCCATTCCATCCAATCCTTCTCTCTAACATCACAACCCACATCTCACTCTTGTTCTTGGTTTGATCATAAGATTACATGTTTCTACAATTGGTATCAGAGCCATGGAGTGGTGTGTTTAGTTTTTTGTGTTTGATTTGTGTTCAAAAACCTTTACAAAGAGCAAAATAGTGATTCAAATTTTTTGGCTTAAAAACCTTAAAGTTTTCATTTTTATTGTTCCTATAGGGTTAGTAACACTAGTTGTACAAGAATTTTTTGCTAAAAACCATTAAAAATGTGTCTTTTTGAGTTTTGAAAATTTGAGTTTCGTAGTAGTTGGGACCGAACGAGTAGGACCGAACAAGGTAACCGAACGAGTAAGCCGAACAAGTCAACCGAACTAGATAACCGATCGAGATCACCGAACTAGAATATTCTAGTTTGAACCGAACGAGCTTTACTCAAGTTGGAACCGAACGAGTCCTTTACTTTGAACCGAACAAGAGGAATCGAACTAGTGACAACCGAACAAGCAGGACCGAACGAGTAGGACCGAACTAGTTAAACTTTGTCAATCGAACTAGTGACAACCGAACTAGCAGGACCGAACGAGTAGGACCGAACTAGTTAAAATTTGTCAACCGAACTAGTGAAACCAACTTAAGTTTAAACTTAACAACTCGTTTTTAAATTATACGGTTATTTCTTTGACTTGTAAAATCCCGTGAAACAAACACTTGTTTTCCCGGTTTTGTCGAGAATTGTAAAATCCCGTGTAGTTTCATTTCAAGACTCAATAATCACATAACCAAACACAATTTCTTTCTACCACCGATCGATCAATTTGTAATCTTTTGGATACCACAATGACGACTCTTGCTGATAAGTCACTTCTTTCTGGAGGAGACAACAAACCACCGATGCTTGAAAAACACTTGTATGATTCATGGAAAAGCAGAATGGAACTGTATATGATGAATAGACCACATGGAAGAATGATTCTTGCCTCTGTTGAAAAAGGACCACTTGTTTGGCCTTCAATCACTGAGGATGGAGTAACAAGGCTTAAGGAATATGTTGAACTGACTCCCGCTGAAGCCATTCAAGCCTGAAGCCATTCAAGCTGATTGTGACATCAAAGCAATAAACATCATTCTCCAAGGCCTTCCAACTGAAATCTATGCTCTTGTGAGTCAACATCGTGTTGCAAAAGATCTTTGGGAGAAGATTAAACTGCTAATGCAAGGAACGTCGTTAACGAAACAAGAACGAGAGTGCAAGCTGTATGATGAATTCGATAAGTTCACTTACAAGAAAGGAGAGACGCTACATGATTAGCAACTGAACTTTACTCTGTACTCAAAAAGTAGTGAACATTTCTTACAAGATGCGCCATGGAAGCAGTTCAAGTCACACGCCAAGTTCTTAAACACTCACCCTTAATGAATGGAAGCAATTTGTACCAGATGTAAAATGGTCAAAAGACTATTGCACACTACCAATAGTTTGATCAGCTTCATGCTTACCTGCAACAACATGAAGAAATTGCACAATGAGTTCGTTGAAGGCATAACGCAACTATCGACAATCCTCTTGCGAAGCTTAGCTTGTATCTCAACCAATTTAACTCAGCCCGCTTATCAATCTCATCTACACACTTAAACAATCACTCCAAATCTCTATCTCAATATCATGGTTTCACCATATCAGTCTTTACATTTTGTTACACCTTACCAGCTCAACAATTCACAACCATCAATCACAAACCTTTTTTCAATCACTTAATCCCATCAAATGAGGACCAAACCACAGTTCACCACAAACGTTATATTCTCCACAACCATCAATCCCACAATTGAAATATGCTCCTACAGCCTATCAACAGCAACAACCTGAATTTTCCCAACCAGACTCCGGTCTAGTTGTTTAGTGTTTTCCAGAAAGGGATGATCCAATTGGATATGCGATTAATCACAAGATGTCCATTCCTTTTTACTGCAGTTGTCACATCCCCGGTATCCTAACTACCAACAATCACTATGGACTTCGTCAAACCCTCGTTAACAAGCTACCATCTATGATGGAAAAGTAACTGTGCAACCTGTTCAGGGGAGACAAACTACTTATGCTGCTGGAACAACGAGAAAATACACACCTGGTGCAAGTGGAAGCAACACGGGGAAACAACGGACTGTCATCTGTTACAATTGCAAAGGGGAGGGTCATATTGCCAAGCAGTGTACTAAGCCCAAGAGGAAAAGGGATGAAACATGGTTCAATGATAAAGTGTTGCTGGTTCAAGCTCAAGCAAGTGGTCAAGCTTTGACACCGAGGAAGAAATAGCATTTTTTGGCAGATCCAGGACTTCCTGACATTCAAACCTCTCAGACTGTCATCACCCACAATGCTGCTTATCAAGCCGATGATCTGGATGCCTATGACTCTGATTGTGATGAACTCAACTCAGCCAAGATTGCTCTCATGGCGAATCTCTCCAGGAATGGATCAGATGCACTCACTGAGGTACACAATCCAGATAATCTGACCTATGATTTATTCAATCAAAGTGAGCAGATAATGACGTCTTCTGAACAGTCTAATGATGTGAGTCAGACAGAAACTGAAATAACCAGTGATAGCAATATCATTCCTTATTCTCAGTATCTGAGTGAAACACAACAGGAAACTGTCCAGAATTCTAACTCTTCTGCTCAACAAGATGTCCTGATATTATCTATGTTTGAACAATTAAATACTCAAGTGATGCACTGCACCAATGTTAATAAATCTTTGACTACCGAGCTTGACAGATATAAAGAAGAGGTTAAAGATTTGAAAGAAATGCAAAATGTTGAAAACAGTTTTTCAGGATCAAATGAACAGTATGCCGAGATTGTACGTCTTAAGGAAACTCTTTTCCCCCCTTTTTGAACAAGTGCAAGAAAAGGATTCTTTAATGAAAACAAGTTTTCTGATCTCAAAAAATTGATTTAAAAATAGAAGAAAACAAAATATTTGATAGAAAATTGCTTTAGAAAAGAAAATTAAGCATTTGATAATATCATTTTTCAAAAGAGGACATCTGCGCAAAACTGTTCATATGATGACTAAATCCAAATTGTTATGATCGTTTCCACGAAACAACAATCGTGAGGTTTTGAAAAACCTTTCTATCTGAAGAAAGTTCGGGAGTCAAAGCCAAAACTGTATGACGGGAATGTCATTCTTAAAATGGATACTGTTGTGATTCCCGATTCTGATGAAACATTAATGCTTTGTGAAGAGAGTCGTTCAAAAATGCTTTTGAAAGAACAAGATCCATTGGTTGTAAAACATAGAGTGAACACGAAACCCATTAATTATGCTATTCTTAATAACGATTACAACAAACGATTTGTTCGACAATCTGATTTATATAGTGAACATGCCTATTGGAAAGCGACTTCGGTTCCAGCTTTAGACCCAACTCATTCTTCAACAACCATCAAAGTTGAGGTTCCAAAAGAACTTCCAAAAGTAAGTATGGTGTATACTAGCTTGAAAGAGCTCAAACGCTATCTTACTGGCTTTGATCTGGTTGTCAAAGAAAGAACCACTACCACAGCTATCACTGAGGGCACGTAGGGGTTTGAACATACAAAGGCTTGTTTTCGAGATGAAATCATTCCGTTTATAAAAGAATTAAAAGATATCTTTAATAACTTCAATCAATACTTGGTTGAAGAACTTGCCGATGTCTAGGGCCGGCTTTGAGGGTGTGCAAGGTGGGCGACCGCACAGGGCCCCAAAAATTTTAGGGGCACCAAAATTTATCCCGTTAACAATTATGTGCATTATTTCTTAAAAACGATGACACTTTATATATAACGTTTCTTATCGCAGGGCCTCATTATGTAATTTCGCTCAGGGCCTTTAAAAATTTCATAAATTTAGAGACGGCCCTGCCGATGTCCAAAAAGTCTTTTATCAAATGGGAACCAAAGGCTGTCGAACAACATCGCTGTTGGTGAGTCCAGAACTATCGTGAAGTTTAAAATAACTCAGTTTTGAGTGAAAATGAACGACTCTTGGCAAAGCCATTGATAATGATATTGTAAAAACGTTTGTGAATTGTTCCCTTGAATGAAGGTTTTGTGAAACTGTTTAATGGAATGTCAAAAGTGTCTCGAACTCCAAACTGAGCTTCTCAACAAAAAGGATTTTTGTTTGATAAAGAAACTAACGATAACCTGTTGTAAGAAGTTTTACTACTCTTAAAAACATTGCATCACTTGGAAGCTGATTCTCAACAAAACAAGAAAATGGTTTCAACTAGAAAACAGTGTATTAAATCAAAATGCTCAAAGATTTACTACATTGTTAATTAAGAGAATTGAGAGCTTGAGTCTCAAGAAAAGAAACACAGTTCAATATATGTCAAGATTTGAAAGAGCAAATTAAAGCCCTTAAAAGGAAATGTGTATATAGTAAAGTCAAAATGGACAGGAGGGGTGGGGGGGGGTAGGAGAGTGTAAGGGGGGGACGTCTTAACAATTGAATTGAACATAGAGTGACAAACTTGTTGCTAGAGAATGAGCACATTGAAACAAGACTTATAAGCAACTTTATGACTCGAATAAAACCAAAATGTGGTTCATCAAAAGAACAATGTGATGCGTTAATCATCAAGTCAATATAAAGTCTGGGGAAATTCGATAAAAAAGCAAAACTTCAGGAACAAGGTTTGGTCATTACACCTTAAAAATGTGAGTATAAGGAAACTTAAATGAAAAGATGTAAGATAAGAGGCTATTAAGACCCACTCTGTTGCGTCCAAATGTTCTAAGGATTATATGGACACACACACATCACGGATCTCTCTGCTGGGGTTTAGGGGGGGAGTTGTGGGGGGGGGGGGGGGAGGGTGAATAAAAGGACTGCTCACGTTCCTCAATATATAATTAAACTACACTCAGAAGAAACTATTGGTCCTTAGGGATAACCTAGCTGATCACACATCGTACTAATTTTAATCAAAGACTACCCATAGGATACATTCTCACTTCTATCTAGACAACGCTCTGCCACCTTGATAGCGTATGTAGCCAATTCTGACATTCTTTTTCGCGGTTTTTTTTTGAAAAAGATATGTGAGCGAGTTCTGACAGTTAATAAGTAGCGATCTTGCGTGCCTCTGATTGTCGAGTCTGAAGGACAAGGAGAGATTGAGTTTTCCTGTACAACTGAAAGTTGACTGTGATCGTAACGGCACGTCTATGTGCGGTCAAAGAGAGAGATGTGATAGACGCTTCATAGCGCATAAGTATGTATAGGTTAGCCGAGATACAACTCACACCCACCAGATACTGTGAAAAGCTCTGATAATCAGCAGAACTGCTGCACGTTCGACAACAAGCATATCAGAGGTCTAGGTCTAACAGCGTGGAGATTGTCTATGCTACATGAGAGACGAGGAGATATAGATAATGCTCCTGAGGGTCCATAATTCTCTACTGAGTGCTGAGCGGCGAGCACAGCCTTCAGGCAATACCAGGAAACGATCGGATCGCAAAAACCAAGTATGTAAATCGAGAGAAATAAAGTAGAAAGCTCACCCTAGGAACAGTTAAATCTAGTTTGATATAAAAAGAAGGGTACTGGTAAAGTTAATAGATCGACGTCTGGTGGCAGAATTCTAAGAAAAAAAGATAATTTTGATTATGTCTGTGTTAACAGTGCTGATTGCACGTCTTCTGATAATTTGTGTGTTTCTAACTCTATGAATGTTGTGAAATTTCATGCTAAACATAAGAAGCATAAATCTAAAAAAGATATTTGGAAACCAATAGGAAAAGTGTTCACTCAGATAGGATATATTTGGAGACCTACCAGTCGTGAGAAAATACCCTCACTATTATAGGAAAAATGCGTGCCCATTAACTAGGAATTATTACCACACTAATGAAGTGCCATTCTAGAAGGACATAAATTGTTCTAGACTGAATCACCCAACCTGTGGTTAAATTGGTATACTTAAGGAAAACCTAGGAAGAATAAAAATAAACTTAGTACCATTCGTTAGCAAAACTAAGGTTATTAAACCAATGTCTGCTAACAAACAGGAACCCAGTAAATCCTGGGGATCCACAAAAAACCAATATTCCATCAACTTCTCATATCTCTATATGAATCGAGTTGTCCAAATCGTGTCCTCTGTTGGTGGACTCGCGTGCTCAGAGTATGACATCAAGGCAAGAGATCAACTGATAATTTGAGTCCTGTCGTAGAGAGCACAGAATCCATTGATCGCATCATCTCATTATTCTCGTATGGCTCACGTCACTCATTCAGATTGCAGTAAATCTCTTGGTACAGTCAAATTCTGGAAATATCTCTCAAGATTGCAAATGATAAAGGGTAATAGAGACTATCGAAGGGAACAATGTTGACATATTTCAAGGGTCTATTCTCGTTGAACGGACTGGCATAATCTATTTTCTTGGGACAATTTGTGATTCCAATCTCGAAGTGGCTTTTTTTGTCAACACACATGCTATTATTTCGCAATCTAGAAAGGTGTTGATTATTGATGGGATCTCGAGGGGATAATCTTTTATACACTCTCACATTGGGAATATGATTGGCATCCCCTCCATTTTGTCTATTGTCAAAAGGCGTCTAAAACCAAGTCCTGGTTATGGCATCGTCGTCTATCTCACTTGAACTTTGGTGCTATTAATCATCTTGCACGACATGGACTTGTACGAGGTCTCCCTAAGCTCAAGTTTGAAAAGGATCACTTATGTTCTGCATGTGCATTAGGCAAAAGTTCAAAGAAACCCCATAAACCCAAATCTGAGGACACCAATCAAGAAAAACTCTATCCTATTGCAATGGATCTGTGTGGGCCAATGCTATCAGCGAGTGTCAATGTGGCGAAGGAGAGGACATGCCTCCGTTATTGTCTACGACTCCTACACTCGATTACATGGGTAAAAATGTTAGTGTCAAAAAGATGAGGCTCCCAGTTTTATTTATTCAACTTTTTGAAGATGAGCCAGGTACGCTTAAGGAAACGTTCGTGCATCATAACAGATAATGGAACTGAGTTTGTTAATCTCAAGACATTGCGGAATATTATGAGAAGGTTTGGCATCTATAGTGAAAATCAGTTGCACGCCTCCACAGCAAAACGATTTTGTGAAAGACAAAATCGTACGCTAAATATGAAGCAAGCCTGCACTAATGTTAATTTATGCAAAAGCTCCTTTATTCTATGGGCCAGAAGCAGTTGCCACGTGCCTCTATACCCAAAATCGTTCCATGATACGTCGTCGTCACGGTAAAACACCATATGATCTTTTACACGACAAACCTCTGAACCACTAAACCAAGAAACCTTACCATCCATCTAGATCTTCTCAAGTAAGCATGATATTTGAGCAAAGTTTGAATATCTTCAAGCCTACGTGTTAAGTTTCACAGTTGTAACAAATCCACCCCATTCAGGCAGCAATTTATTTACAAACACTTTGATTCAAGCTGTAATTTTTGACATTGTTTCATCTATTGATTGTTCTTATGGCGTACCGATCTATCGTATTCTACATGTGTTTTGGTGGCACTCTGCTACCTAACGTGAATGATAGCGAGAATTCGTGCAAGTTACTATACCTGAAGGCTGACATTGTATTGTTATTGTGATTCCGCAGAGTACACATAACTGAAGCACTCTGGCAACCATGACATACGTTAGTCGTGAAAGGTTTCGCCCTTGTTCTGACGAAAGTGTTCAAAAAGTCACAAAGTCTATCACGCAGTATGTTAGATAATCCAGTCCTATCGCTATATCATGTTAATTCTCGAATACCTTCCAAAACGCAAACACTTCACACACATACCACACTAAATAAAGAAAAAGTTCCTATGCATCATATTTGAAATGTATAATAAATGAAATAGACTACACTCTTCATGTGTTAGAACTCTTGCTGCGCGAGTGAGTATGTCTTGATTGCACCCCGAAAATGTCTGCATTGCTACATCTATCCCCCCCTTTCTCCAACAATACCAGCAATCGACATATCGCATCCGCACATACAACTCGAACCGGCTCGCTATTCAGCTGGCCCCAACGATCTGAAGCTGACAACCTCTTCAGTTCCCCTCACTACACACATTACTTCCCCACTCTGCAAATTGGTCCCCTCCATCTCCATCAACTTCGACTCTCACTAAAATGCGTTAATCTCCACCCCATTCTCCCCATTCACCCTGACACATCTATCACCATCGCCCACATCACGCCTTGTCTTCGCCCCACATGGCAACGCCCACCCCCTCCTCCCCCCCCCACACGCTCGTCTCTCTGCAACACACCCACGCAATCCCCCCGATAGGCCATGAGTCGGGATAATCTCACGCCCCCAGACCAGCACGGACCTACAATTCTCGAGAGCGCACTGTCCTCCTGCACATCACACCGAGCTATAACGCCAATAGGGATCAACCCCTCTGTGCGCAACCTCATCATATCACACCACGTCCTGCCACACTCCGACACTCACATTCCCCGCTACTTCAAGCTAGCATCCTGTCATGCTTCCAAGCGTGCCATGCGATTTACCCCTTGTTGGCCGACTAGTGCATCAATGCTTCGCGCCTTCCTCGATCTGAAGATTTGCTCTTTAAGTCTGCGACACAATCCTCACCCTGAGCTTACAACATTCCCCTCTCTTACAACAAAACAACTCGGGACCTTTGACCTAACTGACAACCCCACTTATAGGCCAAAAAGCAAGCTGACACGCTTTCTCTCTGTCAAACAGGCAGTGCGCACACACGTCTTCTTCTGTCAGCGGTTGATGGCTTCTGAACACAGCAGTTCAGCACCGCATCCATGAAATGACTCTGATAACAACAGTTCAGGACTCGTGGCCAAACCCTCCTTCTTCAACACCAATTAATACTACACCTTCGAGATCTGACTGGGATTTGTTGTTTTCAACCATGTTTAATGATTCACTTAATCCCAGGCAACTACCGAAATATACAGTCTCAGATAACTCACAGAGAGCTTACCATTGTCAAAAACAGCAATCAAGTCAGATCTAAGTCACTAACGTAACGCCACTATGAAGTGACGTCTTAAGACATTGATCAAAAAGCACATGAATCGTGCTGTATCACAGGCTCACGCTTCCTCAACTACTATGGGATGCAAGATGCACCATCACCAAGTAACTCTCATACAACACACAAAACTCAAACATCCTATTATTTCTCATGATGTTGTCAGAAGATAATCATGATATTGAATAGTTGTGCAGCACATATGGGTAATGAATCCGTACGTTTGGTATTCCTAATTCCAGAATTTCCTTCTGCTGATCAATCCTCTATCATACGAGGTTATTTCATACACAATTTTGCTTCCCGTGCGTCACCGAAGTTTCTGAACACAATCCCCCGCAAAAAAATTAGAGGCATGCTGTGACACTAACAAAGACACCCTAAAGGGGATCCCGACTGTGGATAACTCATAAATCGCGAACTGCATTCGAGACGACTTGATCAACAACGCACACCAATTAAAAAATCTGGGCAGAGTCTCAGATCACAGTTTCTACAACAAAGCGACAACAAATTCCCAGTGAACAAGCTATTCTGCTACTATATGCTGCCTTATCTCAACATCCATCGAAACCTAAGACTACAAAGCAGGCATTAACTCAAGCATGTTGGATGAAGCTACGGCAAGAGGAACTTCACTGAATTTGAACGTCTAGAAAGTGATAGCGCGCTGCGCAGCAACACAAATTCGAAGTCTACAACACCCCAACCTCAAGCACACATGATAAAGCATTTGTCATTACTGCTTATTTGGATCTGTAAGGTTATAGCTTGATGAGTTAGGAGGTATCTACTGAAAAAAACCAAGGCTCGGTTGGTCGCCTCATGGTTAATCGTCACGAAGAGGGAACTCGATTTTTGAAGAGTCCCTTTGCTCCTGTTGCAAGGTTAAAACGCAGTGCAATATAGAATTTTTCTAGCATTTACTGCACAGATGACACAAATAGGTCCATCTATCAAATAGGATGTGTGAACGACGCGATATCTGAATTGTAATCTGTAAAGAGGTTTATGTTAGCCAACGCGGACGGATATTGTGGATCCGAGATAAACCTAACTACGTGTTACAAGCTAAGAAAAGCTCTTTATGGGTTGAAACAAGCTCCACGCGCAGTGGTAAGATATGTTGTCTTCATATCCTGATATCCAATGACTTACTCAAAAGGCTCATGGATCCTACTCAGTTCATGCCGTAGAGAAGGCAAAGAATACTACTCTCGGTACAAATCTATTCGATGATTTTATCTTTGCTGCATCTACTCCTAAACTTTGTGATCTATTTGCTAAAAAAAATGTGTCAAAATTTCAAGATGAGTCTATGATGGGTAAAATCCTCATTGTTTCTAGGACTATGAGATTTCTCAAAGTCCTAGAGCATCTTTTATAAACCAATCTAAATATGCTCATGAAATCGCTAAGAAATATGGCTTTGAGTCTGTTACCCAGTGGATACATACCCATGGTGAGAAGTCCAAACTGGATGAGATGAAAAAGGTGAAAGTTGGAGTATCCATCACAACGAACGTGGTAATGATTGTCACATCCTCCTTTAGTCTTACACCAATAGACCTGACCTACAAATTGCTATATTGCATATGTGCCCGGTATCAGCTCGGCCTACCGAAAAAGCACTTAAATGAAGTAAAAAGGAATCTTTCGGTATCTAAAATGAAACGACATCGGGACTTTGGTATCCAAAAGATTCTTCCTCGCACTAAACAGCATTTGCAGATGCGGATCATGATGGTTGTCAAGATACACGCCGTAGCACATCTGGCTATACAGCATTTGGTGATAGACTTGTAAACTTGTTCGTCTAATAAGGCAGAAAAGCGCTGGCGATATCCTGTAGGGAATGCTGAATATATGCTTGTTTTGTTTCCGGTTTGTTGTGCTCAAGCACCTTTGGATGAGGTCACACTTACCTGGCCTATGGGCTTTGTGAATCAATAAAATTCCAATGTACTGTGATAACAAAAGCGGCGTATTGCTTATGCGGCAACAACATCAACAATCCAGATCTAAGCATAATAGGACCTCAGATTTCACACAACCTCTAGGGTCAAATGCAACGACCAAGAAGTGCAACCCATTCTAATAAGACAAACCGGTAATAATAGTAATTAATACAAAATGACAAAACGCATATGTACTTTCTTCACACACAACGCACATGAGAATGTACTAAAGGTCAAAACGCACGGCAGAACAGAGAGCATAAAAAAAAAAACAAAGTAAATAAGGGGGGAACAAAAAAAACGTATAAAAACTACTAATAACAACAAGAAAAAAAAATAAACAAAAAAACAAAAAAGAAAAAAGAAAAAAATTTCGGCCTATCCGAATTTTCACACCTAAAAAAAGAATCTAAAAATCACCGTTTTGAGGGATCAACTTTGAACGTTTTTCACTTGGTTTCTTTTGCACAACTGAGTCCTAGAACTAGTTTTATAACAACGATAAAACCACTAACTTAACATCACAAACATAGATCAAAGAGTGTTAAGAATAATACCGTAACACCTTCAAAAACCAAACTTTTAATCTAAACAAACCAAAGAACTGCACACACAATCTATCTTAATCATCCCATGGGGCCTCTGACTCACCAATTTGTAGTTCAAACCATGAATATTATAACACACGCATGGATGATTGGGTTTGGCAAATTTTCTAAAGGAGAGAAGTGAAGTATTTCTAGTGAGAAGAAAACCAATATAGGTGAAGCTTTGAGATCAAATTGAACAACCAAACCCTTCCCAATGGCAAGTAAAGGGGTTTAAATACCTGAGTGAATTAATGCCCCAATTAGGCCATGAATAGAGGCTTTTTACTGAACAGACTGGTTGTAATAAATAAGTGGGCGCTAAAGGCCGACCCAATACATTGAGTCATCATTGATTATTGTTAAATAGTAAAATCGGAACACATTTATTAGCTGCGGCTTATCAATTAGACAACGAGCTATGCTATTCTAGATTATACACGGGGTGACCGAGTCTTTTTCATAATCCTAACACCTAGAGATTCACCATTTGACTTGGAGGCTATTTCAGGTAGTAGATTATGCGGTGGCTAGATGCTATGAGAACAAGAAATCCACAACAGGAGGTTGTCAATTTCTTGGAAGAAGATTAATTTCATGGAAATGTAAAAAGCAGACTATAGTTGCCAACTCCACTACCTAAGTAGAGTATGTTGCTGCTGCTAATAGATGTGGACAGGTGTTATGGATCCAAAATCAACTACTTGATTATGGATACAACTTTATGAATACTAAAATTTTCATTGACAATGAAAGCACAATCTGCATAGTTAAGAATCTAGTGTTTCATTCAAAGACTAAGAACATTGAGAAGGACATCACATCAGTAAGGGTGGTGTAGGTATTCAATGAGAAGAGATTAATTCAAGTGATCAAAATTCACACTAATCACAATGTTGCTGATTTACTTACAAAGGCATTTGATGTTAGCAGATTTCAATATCTGAATGGCAAGTCATTAGAAGCTTAACTCGTTCTGCGAAGTATTTATGAGGGAGGTTAATTGATTTACTCATAAAGGATGCTTGTAATAACATGGAAATGCTATATAACAACAAAAAGATGTGGTGAAGGGTCAGGAAATCCCACTGATACCTAACACACATCCACAACTGCTTCACTATCTAATCTTGAACTAATCACTATTCCATCATTACCTTAACCCAAAAAGACTAAAAACCTAGGAACACCAAAAAGACCACTAAGATATCTTAGTCTAGTGGACCTATTCCCCTTGTAACTTATGAGACTGTCATTAAGGAGTGGGAAGACAGAATGGAAAGGGCTGTCACTTGTAACTTATGAGACTGTCATTAAGGAGTGGGAAGACAGAATGGAAAGGGCTGTCACTACTGCTTTTAGCTTAGAAGCAGAGTAGGACAGTGGTAACATAAATAGGACCCAATCCATGGCAACACTTAATGAGTCTTTTTCTTAGGGAACTAATTCAGGTTGTGGTCCCAGGTACCAAGATACCATATTAGGGGGTGCAGAAGCTTAAATTAGATTTGAGGCTGCATCTAAATAGTCCAATGATCCACCTCTCTCAAGAGTTAACACACTTGGAAGTGAGGAGGACAACATGAAACTAAGGGAATTAATGGAATTTTGTACCAAACTGTCTGTTAGGGCTATTGTTTTATGATATAAAAACAGATAGAGTGAATTGGTGAGAAAAAGGAAAATGAAGAATATAGTGTACTGAAAATTAAGAAAGTAAGAGTTATGTGATATAAAAACAGATAGAGTGAATTGGCGAGAAAAAGAAATGAGAGATATTGTAAGATCAAAAACAAAAAGAGAGCTTATGAGAGTCAAAATTCATGATGGAAATGCTTTTTGGAATGAAATTGGAGTTAATGTTGGTGTTTCAAAGTTAATGTTGTTAAGCTTAAACTTACTACTAAGCCAAGTATGGACTTTATGCTGCTAGGTTATTCACTTACGCGAGGGGTTTAGGCAATAAGTTAAATGCAGGTCTTAGGCAAAACTTTACTAACTGTGATCTGTTTAGTTAAAACTATAGGCTTAACTTAATGCTGTTAGTTCAAGTTAATGTTGTTAAGGGTGATTTCATAAATACTTTGATTAAGGGTTTCAGAGTACACGTCATTCAATTTGATTTTACACCTTGATATACTCTCTAATCATAAACCCTAACTCAATTTCATCTTTAATCATCAAAACCCATCATAATGTCGACCCCAAAGTTTACTGAAACTCATAATTTGGTTGCGTTTTTAGAGAAACCCGAAGAAAGTAATGGGTTTGAAGGCATTATTGATTTTCTAAATGCAAGTTCTATCAAGTATGCATTAACAGTTAATCCTACAGTATATGAATCATGCATTCATTAGTTCTGGGCAACTGCTAAGGCTAAGACAGTTAATAAGGAGCATCAGATACAAGCTCTAGTAGATAAGAAGAAGGTGATCATCAATGAGAAGAGTGTAAGAAGTGATCTTATGTTAGAAGATGTTGAAGGGACTGAATGTCTGCTAAATGATGTAATTTTTAAATAGCTCACACTCATGGGGTATGAAAATCTTACACAAAAGCTTACATTCTATAAAGCTTATTTTTCATCCCAATAGAAATTTCTTATCCATACCATACTGTAATGCCTTAGTGCTAAGACTACAACCTGGAATGAATTTAGTAGCACTATGGCATCTGCTATCATCTGTCTTGTCACAAACTAAAAATTTAACTTTTCCAAGTACATTTTTGACAATATGATGAAGAACTTGGAGGGTGGGGTTAAATTTCTTATGTATCTAAGGTTTGTGCAAGTGTTCCTGGACAAACAAGTTAAGGGAATGTCCAAACATAATGGGATTTATGTTACACCTTCACATACAAAGAAGATTTTTGCTACTATAAAGAGGGAAGGAAAAGGTTTCTCTGAGAGAATCACCCCTCTATTTTAAACTATGATGGTTCAAGCTCTAACAGACATGGGTGAGGATTCAACTGCGCCTCAAAAGAAAAAGTCTAGAAGGAAACAGAGGAAGGACATTGGTCCTACAAAGCCTATTCCTGATGTGGCTACTAATGAGGAACCTACATCTACCCCTTCTTGTAATCTACCTCAAAGTGGTGAGGATAGATTGCAACTTGCTGATTTGATGACTTTATGTACCAAACTAAAAAAGCAGGTTCTTGATTTGGAGGAAGCAAAGATTGCTCAAGCAAAGGAGATTGACAGTTTAAAGAAGAGAGTTAAGTAGTTGGAAAAGACAAGGAAGTCAAGAACTTCAGGGCTTAAGAGGTTAAGGAAGGTTGGTTCAGCTAGCAGGGAAGAATGCTCTAATGATGATAGTTTGGGTGCTCAGGAGGATGCATCCAAATAGGGGAGGACAATAACTGATCTTGATGCTGATGCAGAAGTGACTTTGATTGATGAGACTCAAGAAAGATTTGATGAAGAGATGTTGTTTGATGTACAAGATGATTTACAAGGTGAAGAAGTTGTTGCTGAAAAAGAAGTTGCTGAAAAGGAAGTTAGTGCTGTTGATCCAGTTACTACTGCTGGTGAAGTAGTTACTACTGCCAGTGCTACAACAACTGTTGATGAGTTGACTCTGGCTCAGACCTTGATAGAGATTAAAGCAGCTAAACCAAAGGCTGTTACAACTGCCGCTACAACAATTACTACTGTTGTTGCTATCATAAGATCAAAGGCAAAAGGAATTATCTTTCATGATCAGGAAGAGCAAGCATCTGCATTTACACCAATAGTTTCTTCATCACAACTTCCATAAGAAAAAGACAAAGGTAAGGGAAAAATGGTTGAGCCTGAAAAGCCATTAAAGAAGAAAGATCAAATTGCACTTGATGAAGAACTGGCACTTAGATTGCAGGCTAAAGAACAAGCAGAGTTGGAAAAAGAAAGAGTTGCACATCAAGAAGCTAGCAGAGAAGCAATTATTGAAGAAATGGATAGCATTCAAGCTATGATTGATGCTGATGAGCAATTAGCTGCAAAACTCCAAGCTGAAGAACAAGAACAATTCTCAATTGAAGAAAAGTCAAGAATGTTAGTGGAGATGATAGCTGAAAGGAAAAAGTTCTTTGCAGCACAAAGAGCAGCAAAGCAAAGAAGTAAACCACCTACCAAAAATCAAATAAGGAATAGAATGTGTACATACCTTAAGAATATGGGTGGATACAAGCATAATCAACTGAAGGGAAAAAGTTATGAAGAAATTCAGAAGCTCTTTGACAAAGCATATACACAGGTAAGTTCATTTTTTCCTATGGATTTAGAGGTGGTGACAAGCAGTATGACAAGAACTGAATGAAATTCTAAAAGAGCAGGAGATGAGCTTGAATCTGATAAATCAAAGAAGCAGAAGATAGATGAGCATGTAGATGCTGAAAAAGATGATCAAGAAGAGGCAGAGATGAAAAGGTATATTGAGATACTTAAAGATGATGAGGTAGCAATTGATGCTATACCTCTAGCTACTAAGCCTTCAATGATTGTTGAATACAAGATTGATAAAGATGGAAGGATGGGATACTTTAAATTGATAAGGGCTGATGAAAGTTTAAAAAGGTATTCATCAATGATAAAGATGCTTCAGGATATTGATAGAGAAGACTTGGAGACCCTCGAGAAGTTAGCTAAAGCTAAACATGAGAATACAAGGCCAGAGGAGGATTATGAGTGTTATGGGCAGATTTGAAAGTATTGTTTAAACCTGACATAAAAAGTGAAGTATAGAGAAATCTACAAGGGTACAAAGTGACTGTTTGGAAGCTATTTGATAACCGTAGAGTGCACTTTGTGAGGTTTAAAAATCTACATATCTTTATGTTAGTTGAGAAAAGATATCCCCTTACACCAATAACAACCTCAAACATGCTGAACAAAAAGCTTCAAGCTGACCATTGGAATGAGATGTGCTATCAACTACTCAAGCTTATGACAAAATAGGAAAAGGGTCAATGAAGTGTCTGAATGCATCCTCCTGGTGATGGTGAAGACTTTTAATGAAACTTGAAGATTTAGATGATGAACATCAAGTTTAGGGGAGGATTGTTGGGTTTAAAAGACTTCAAGATATTCTTAAGGTTACTGCTTCTTAGGTATATATTAGTGTTGTCAAGCATAACTTAGTGCTTTTGCTGTAATACTAAAAAAAAATATGCTAAGTATTAGTACTGGTAGTATAAAAAGTTACTACTGCTATTACTACTGTTATTATAATTAGTAACGTAGTATAAAGTTACTGCTGCTAGTAGAAGTTAAGACTGCTCAGAGATGAAGACTGAAAACATACTAAGTAGTTACTACTGCTAGTATAAAAGTTAGTACTGCTAGTGTATATTAGTACTGCTAGAGTAAACTTCTAAGCTAGTTAATACTGCTTGTGCTCAGTTACAACTGCTGAGTGGTTACTACTGCTGGAAGGAATATGCTGACAGAGATGAGATCAAAGATTGATTGGAGAACAAGAATACTTACGAAGATAAGTATTAGTTATTTGTAAAGAAGATATGTATAACTTATTTGTTTAAGAGATTACGTTTGTTTATAGAAAAGATCATGATAAGTTAGGAAAGTATTGTAAGCCTTGTAGGACTCCTTGGTGTATAAAAGGAGGTCCTAGGGCATAATGTTAGATGTACATCTTTGATATTCGTAGCTTCAAGGTTTTGTAAACCCTAACACTATTAAGAGTGTTCGTTTTATATTGAGGCTGAAAGTTTGGTAATCTGTCTTATTATTAATTTTGTGTTACTGTTTTATTAGAATTCTTCTTAGTATCATTGACTAGATTCCGCATAGTCTTTGATATATTCAATCAAAGTTTCTACCATAGTTGTCTTGGATTTATTCAATACAACTAAGCTTCTTACAAGCTAAGTAAGATCTATTCAAGTGGGATCAACAATGTAGCTTAAATGTTTTCTTTGCTTAAAATTTGCATGCTGCACTTGTTATGCCCAACTTGCTAATCTAGTTCTGTTTTTTTTATTCGGTAGAATATAAGCATTAAGCAAGTAAATTATATAAATAATTTTATTGCAAAAGACGTATCATCATGATTCATGAAACGTAATCATATCTTTAATTTATCATCATTGAAAATAATCAATCTCAGCTTCTCGATCATCATCATGAAACTTGATTAATGATCATGTCCTTAAAGAAAGGCCACCCATGAAGACAATTCTTTCTAGCTACATAAAGTTTCCATGACGATTAGTCTCCATTTCTTTCATTCGTCGATCTCTTTCATTGCCAATAAGATCATCGATCAGTAGTGTCGTGTACAAAACTACAGATTACAAGAACACAATGTAACATCCCTGTTCTATTCTACCCTATATATGGTATCCCATAATTAATGATGATTTATAAGACTTCAACAATGGCTGCAATGCCTTATCATACAGCCTTGTTATCTATGTATTCACCTTAGCGTCTTCAAATTGCGACCTTGATGATGAACACAATTTTTACCAGAAAGATACCAAGTTATGTATCAGTTGTGCTGTGTTAGACTATTGACATCGTTTTTGTGGTAGTCTGCTTGTTTGGGCAATTTTATGGCTTCTATCCCTTGACGGTTTCGGCACTTGAAATACGGCATAAATATTTTACAATGGTATGTAATACTTATACTTGAGTATGCTATATGTTGCACAATGATACATTTAAAAGGAAATTGATAGATAGCATTTAAACTATGTGAGTTCTAATGTATCTACATTGTCGGATGAAAATCTGAATCATCATTTTGTTTAAGAGCTACTTTAGCTGTTTTTCGTGTATAGTTGATGGCGGGTTCTGTTGTTTCAATGAATGTCCAAGAATTCAAACATAAAGTCATATCTTAACAGATATGCACACATTGCAACTATAAAAAAAGTGTATCGTACACACGCATCACAAGGTATAGTCCTCCTTTCGAGTTTAAAGAATCACATTTTTATTTTACAGAAATACATGAAAACGGCTAGTTTTAGCCAATAGCATGCAAATCCATTATCAGTTACCTTGCTGGAGTCTCATGGTAAATGCTTTCAGAGACAGAAGAACAGCTTTCAATCTCTCTTTAGCTTGAGGATCGATTAAAGTGCCATCGTCATCATTAAACTTTGCAGGAGGTTGAAATGCGTTCAAGACAAACTCAGGCTTGTTTATGAAATGAAGATTAAGAAAGACTCCAATTTGGCGAAGATGATGCTGTGCTAGTCCTCCACCAAATCCTCCTCCGGTACTTATGATAGCAGCAGCCTTATCGCCCCATACATTTGGTGGCCTTGATGCCCAATCTAATGCATTCTTTAAGGGTGCTTTTGACAATGTTGTAACTAACATTTGTTAAGTTACTAGATTCAACATATGTAAAGCATGATATAAATGATCATGATAACCAATAGGCCTTTGTCATCCAATCAAGTATCAGGGTAGCCAAACAATGGAGAACTTCTGGGTTCAAGCCTTAATGGGGGTGGGTGTAAGTGAACATTTTTCATTCAAATAAGAGCTAAGAAAATGAATGATTATGATAAAATGCTTAAAAGATTTTAATTGACAATCTGCAACTTTTACCATTTACAAATTGCAACATCTATCACTATTATTTCTGTGCGCTTTTCATCCTCATATGTCTGTTCTTTCATGTAGGTAAATCACTAAATTTAAATCGAATTTAGCAGTCATTCACCCTTTTCATCAACTCTTTCTAAAGTTAGGCGATGTGTATTATTTGTATTAATTGGATTGATGCCACATGATCGACAGGGACCGGTTTAACCTTCAATCATTTGTAAGAGTGAAAGCCCTACTCAAAATCTCTTCATATTCTTGGTGATCCCTTGAATTAAACTGGTCAATATATATGACTCGGTCCAAGTTTTTTCCTATACGTAATTTGCTATTTCGGTTACCAAACAAAAATGTTTATTTCTGAATCAACATAATATCTGGGGTGTTTGGACAAGCATTTTGTTATGAAACTGGGGTTTGCTTACTAGCTGGGATGCTAAATAAATCTTAAGAAAAACACCTTCAACTTTGGCTTCAGAAACACTTATTTGTTCCTAATAACTTGTTAAAGACTGTAAGTTTTTTGGTACTCAAAACCGCTTCTTGTTAGTTTGATCACAAATAAAACAAATTAATTGCTTCAATAAGCTTAACCAAAAGCATCCTTACTTCAAACTAGCTACAACAAGCTGAACTCGATGAAACAAACTATTATTACCAGTTACTGAATAATTTATTCAGGAGAGCAAGAGGATGCCATCAGACTCGAGAATCTTCAGCACGAAAACCGCCCCTTCAACCACAGGCGGAACCCCCCGTCTACTTCCAATTCAGTATTCAGCATCGGCAATGACGATTTATCATGTATTATCAACCACACATGCCACTCTCTGGATTCACTCAGCTCAAAGCACTGCACTTCAAGTTATATCTCATTAGAATTGCACATGTACTATGAAATTGATATGTGAGACAGAAAGAAAAATAGAGTAACATTTTTGAGGAGGCCAGCTCATGGTACTGAAGCTTTTCGCAGGGACCAAAATGGCAGCTAATCTTGTATGATTGTTTTGGCATGCACTTTCTGTGTTTCTACTGATGTGGATATTGGGAGCTCCTGAATACTGTAATATATGTATGGGGAAAGTGCTAATGTTGATTGGGACACGTGGTGCGCGCTGATTGGTGGTCTCATGGCAGCCGGCTAAATGATATTTTAAAATTCTTTACAATAACTGTTTAGTCTAAGTCATTAGACCAAATCAAATATGTCAAAAAGAGTAAAAATTACAAAATGAAAGAGATAAGTGACTCCAACCTTCTTTCAAAAGGTTTTACTCGGTTGAGTATATGTGGCGGTGGATTTAAGCCCCATAAATTAGTCGGTCAAAAAGTTGAAAATTATGATTGATTGCTATGTATCAACATTTTCCTTTTCCGATATATCCAATCTAAACATCATACTAAAAAACGTCCTAACATTTTAGTATATATGTATATATATGATTTGTTCAACGAACCTAACACACGGATGGCAAGGTGGACGACTATACTAATAATGTATACAAAACCAGTGTTGTTTACTCTTCTAAAGGACAAGTTTGCAAAAGTATCCACCTTTTACGTGAAACATCTTGTTGTGTGCTTATTTGTAGTGGTAAAAGAACTTATAATAAAAGTGTATTCCTTCGATTAGAAACATATGATCAGAATCATTGAATGAGTTGTATCTGGTCAACAGTACAACAACAGCTTTAAAAAATGCAATGGTGGTAATTTGTTTGGTGTAATATAATTGGATATTCAGTGTAATTATCTTTAATACTGATTGCAATCTTGACTTTACATTTTACTTGTAAGGACAAATCAAAATTTGCTTTTGAGAACTTCTTGGTTAGTCGAAAATGGATGGCCATATAAATGTTAAAACATGAAATGTAAAGATTGATAAACATACATATTCAGAAGCAAAGCTGAATGATATTATTGTTAAAACATGAAATGTAAAAAACAACACACAAGTACATACAACAAAGGTGTACAAGATGTCCCCTCATTTCCACTTTGCTTTTGACTACCTTTACATCCAAAATCCAAATTTTGTCTTCTCTATAACTTATACTCAACTTGTTAATCTAGTTCTTTTTGCTTGGTTAGAAAGCAACTGACTGATCTACATACATTATTTCATTGTAAATGATGATTGGTGTATCATCATGAAAAGTAATCATGTCTTTAAAGTTATCATATATCATTGAAAATAATCAGATCTCAGATTATCATAATCTGATCAGCATGTCTTCAAAATAACACCTTTCATAGTTTCATGAACAAGACAATTCTTACTGGTGAACATTATTGAAAAGGAGATTCATTAGTACTTCATATCGTTGTGTCTGTCTTATAACGAGGCTAAGTATTTACTATTTAGTGCGGTGTACAAAACTGCGTATCACAAGAATGACCGGAAATGTAATATGATGAACCTATATATATTATCATATAGTGAATAAGAATTCATACATAACACTTATATGCCTACCACTTCCTTACGTTTATTCATATATCTATCTGTCCCAGTTTATTCAAATTGCGACCCTGATGATGAACACGCCTACTCTTATTCAAGTATAACAGCCGACCCATCAGCCATCCTTTCCACTTGGATACCCGCAACCGACTGCTGCGCATGGTCCGGTATCTCATGTCAAGTTCCTGATAATCGGGTCAACAATATCTCACTAACAGGCCAACCCGATGACCCAAACTTCATTACTTATGGGGCACTATCCTTTTTTTCTCCTCACAGGTCCGTTTCCTAGATAGTACTTGCTTATAAAAACACCCGTAACTTGTCAGGCCCATT
>BQNB010055340.1:0-37998 GCA_026074375.1 Tanacetum coccineum
TCACCTTTTGAATATAACACATGTCGTGTATTATATACGCTTCGAGTTATTCTTTTGGTTGTGTATCCTGTTATATAATTCGCGGTATGAATTATATACTCGGTAAATTTCCATTATGTAATATAAACGGAATATATTACACACTTTGCGTTACTTTTTGATTTATTTATTTAACCAACCACCAAACTATTACAACTTTAAATCTAAATCTTTTATCAACGTGTCGTGTTGACATAATCATTCATCGGAAAACCCAAACGCATTATCCTAGGCTAGTGGGACTTAGCTGTTGAGATTAGTTACTACTTCTCGGTCGAGCCTTTCTGTAACATTCCGTATTTTTAGGTCATTTACAATGCTATTTAAATTCACTATATATATTTTTTTTTTTTTTCATACGCGTTCGCTTTTAATTTTAATCGATACGTTAAATCGCGTAAATTAATAATCACCAATCAACGTAAACGGGCGCCAAACAAATTTAAGTTTACGTCAAGACATCATTATATTATTATTAGGAAAGTAATAATTAACTTTGTTCATTTTATTTTTATCGGATACGTAAAGTGTATACGTTTCGCGATAAAATGCGTTTAGGCACTCCCGGAACCACAAAAACTTTTCTACGCTTCAACAAATACCCACATTTATATCCAATACATAAAAATTACTCAACAACATCACATATATCTTAAATATGCCGAAATTCTTGCAATATATACAAAGTTATACAATAAAAATGAAAGAAATCTTGCAACTAGGACAATGTATATCACTTCTCATTAAAACCACACCATACCTTGTCTCTTTGACCCAAAGACCAAAGACTATGACCAAAGACCCATCCTTAAGACCAAATACCCATCCCTAAGACCTTACCATGTTCCCTTGACTAGACCTACACCTTATATACATGTATACATTTGATAGATAATCACACATTGCTTAAACACTTGGTAAAATTCAACAAAACACCTCCCTCTTGGCTCTCTATATGCTACGGCATCAAAACCCCCACCACACAAACCCATACAAAATTTTATTCAACCTATACACATCTATACACATCCATTATAAGACATCCTAAGGTGTTTACAACCATTGAATCACCATTTGCAAGTATTAATCAAGAAAAGGAAGCTAGGGTTTTTGTTAAGAAAATAAAGGTTTTCTTAAGTGCAAGCTTGGATTTTAGGGCTAAACAAGGGTTTAGCACTTGATTATCATCATCTTCATACTCTATAAGGTCTACTAGAAACCTTCTTGTTCTTATAACTTTCATTTTTATGCATATGGTTATTCTATGTTAGCTTAAATCACCATGTAGAAAAAGAGTTTCGCTTATGTTTATGAATTTAATGGCACTTATTCTTAATCATAGTGGTTAATAATATCATTGAAACACGACATGTAAAAGTATGGGTTTATACAATGGTTTAAGTATGAACATGTTTAGGTATAAATTAGGGTTTTAAAGGTTTACTTAAGAAAGTTATGATTAAAAGTATACAAATGCCATATAAGGGCTGTTTTAATTCGACCTCATACAGTAGGTTAGACATTATATAAAAATAATACGCCTCATGAAGATTCCAAAAGGATAAGAAACGTTGAAAACCGATTTAAAATGAAACAAGATACGTTATTACGAGTAACACGAGAATACTTTTATACAAACCATATTTATAAAATATTACTATTCATACAGAAATAAAATAATTTTAACATCAAAAATAGATATAACTTTTAATTACGAGATCGACTCTAAAGAATCGTTTAAAAAAACGGAGCTATAACGAATAAAATACGACGTTTACGAGTTTAACGATAGACAAAAACTATATAATATAAAGTATATGTCTGAGTTTATGACAACATAAAAAGCACTATTCATCAGAAAAACAAAAATGATAAAAATGAATATATTCATTGAATAACTCGACTTAATACTAAGGCATGGGACGAGATAAGAAACAGTCGCGAAACGATAGAAACGAGAAGTTACGCCATTTTTACCAAAGATAACTATATAAACATTTTTTCGTTTATAATTATGTTTTTTTCACTTAAAACGAGTAGACGGTGATTTAGCTATAATTATAATCATAAGTTTGTATTAGTTTTATCAAAGAACATTATTACTAGGGAGTACATATGATGAGTCCTCTTCGGTGGGCGTAATCGACGAGGTTGCTGATTTACGATTTAAAGTGTCCTAGCTCCTCATACGTTCACTACATGTGACCTCATTAATTATGATAGACCGAACGATAAGTATGAGATCTCTATACGACCCTATCAATAAATCACAGTGTTTAAGCGTACTTAACGACCTATTATTGGATTACGGTTGCCTTCCGGAATCGTTGTGACCATTTTCTATACTTGTGATTTCCTTTCACTCGAGGTGAGTTCGATATGAGTCCCCCGTTTTCTACAATTGTTTTTACAAAATCTACGGGGTGAATTACATTGCTTGTTTTACTAATGGAACAAGGTGTTTTTTTTTTTTCCTAAGTGTATGCTATCCAATTACTGCCTGATTAATTAATGCCGAAGTTACCTTATTGCCGTGAATCCCTATTGTATATCATGACCGAGTTAATTGCTATTATATTAGCGCTGGTTGTTATGTGATAGATCTTCGGGACTATCAACCAATCCCCACCCTTACTCTGGGTCACTAGATTCTTTATCTTCTCTTATGATCCGGGTGCATTTTAACATTGAGAGATGCTTAGGGTGTTTGGCAAGCATCCTATTTTCAGATTGGGCACTAAATCTAGTTAAGAGGCTTCGTGTCCATCGAGCTTAGTGCAATAATAAATGTTTTTGGACTACTATAGAATGTGAGTTTCAGAGTCACTATTACTCGATCTTGTGTCCCATCCTTTTTACTGATAAACTATGATTCACTCAACCTTTGTGTTGACATATAAGCATGGTAAATTCAGACCTAGGGTAAGAAAATTGGCACGGAGCCGTGGCGGATATCAATGTAGACGATTCTGTGTTATTAATCTAAAGTTTATGACAACTTTATTATCTTTAAAACTTAAGGGGAGTCATCTTTTGGTATTATGAAGTCTTTGTATTAATTATAATGTTGTATGACATATTGAAAAACTTCTAGACCTAATGTTGAAAAAAAACCCCTCTGATTATTTTATAGCGTATGGCCATCAAATGAAAAATCTTTGTCATAAACGTCCATTTATGTTCGTTTCCTATAGCTTGATTGTTGTACCCTTTATGTAGCACCCCATTGTTACCATTCCACTGCTACCTGATTTTGGGGGTGTTACAGATGGTACCAGAGCCAAGGTTATAGGGAACTGGGTCATTTTCAAAACCTAGTCTATAACCACAAAGTTTAAAGATTTTCTTTTCTTTCATTTTTAAATACAGAATCCTTCATCGCAATCCGATAAACCACGCGCGCTATTCCCTGATCCTACTACTTTTCCGATTGTCATTAATGCATTATATATAATCTTATATATATAAATTACTTGGTTTAAATTCAGGCTGCTCATCCGTCTACCTTTTGACATTATCACTATCTATATCTATCGATCAATAAATAAATATCTACTATCCTAGAATTAATTTATGATTAATTTATATCATTCTCCATATATTTACCAATTGCCATGTACTTTGTCATACCTTTACAAATTCTCCATCGAATTAAGTATGTTGTTTCGACAAACATGCCGCCCATAAGATTTCAGAAGAAATCTGTTAGGTAGATATAGTGGAAAAGCGTGTCGCCAAAAAGCCATTGAAAAATATGAAAAGAACTAGAGCTGACGCAAAACAATACTTGCTTGGAACCTGGATCAACAAATACTGGAGGAACTATTGTACCAGAGATGCATGGATGTTCGTATAAGACATTTATGAATGGCAAGCCTCACTCTTTCAAGGGGACTGAAGGTGTAGTCGACTGAAAGCGTTGTTCGGAAAAGATTGAGCAAGTAGTTTGAAATTTGCAAATGTGCTGTAAGATTCCAAAGTAAACAGTTTGCATGTGTCACGTTCGCAGGGTCGAGCTCTGACCTGGTTGGAACGGAAATGTTCAGACTTTAGGACTTGCTAATGCTAATAAGATCCCCTGGAGCAACGTGAAAGCTATGATGACCACTGAATACTGCCCAGCAACTGAAATCCAAAGGATGGAACAAGAGCTTTGGACTCTGACTCTGAAAGGAGATGATATTAAGAAGTCATACAACAATCGATTCCATGAACTGTGCCCTTGATGGTGTTCATGAATTGGTTCCTACTGAAAATGAAGAAGATTGAAGGTAATATTCGAGGGTTTTCCTGTAAAGAATCCAAGGACAACAATCAACTTCATCAAAGCTGCGCCTTGCAACTGAGGCAATCAACTTGGCCCGAGAACTGGCGAGAGCAAGCTAGTTAGGGTAGGCGCTGGCAAATCGGGAAAGCAATAAAAGGAAGTGGGAAGACAACCAGAGAAACAACAATAACAATAACCATAACTACAACAACAACCATAACAGCAACAATAACCACAACAGCAACAATAACCGCAACCGAAACAACAATCATCACCAGCAACAAAACAGTAGACAGGAAGATGTCAGGGCATAAGCTGCAGCCCCAGCTGGAGAAAGATTCAATGCCTGGAAATTTACCAAAATGTAATCGTGCAGACTTAACATCATCATGGACCGTGTCCCTTACGCAAGTGTCAGAAGATGCCAAAGATTGGTCCACCTGAGAAGATTGTAATTAGGCCTCAGGGTGCAGGTAAATAGACTCCCTCAAAATGTGACATGTTTCGAGTGTGAGAGAAAGGACATTTTACAAGGATAATAGTCCAAAAGCTGGGAACACAGCAAAACTAGGAGCTCGCTCAGAGCCTTTACGTGGTGTTGAAAAATCCACAACAGAATACCGAAGAGGTCACGGGTACGTTTTCTTCTTAATGATCAATACGTTGTATTCTCTTTGATTCGTGTGCTGAAATAGTTCGTATCTTCATGCGTTTACCGCATTTTTATTAATTATTGCCCCTGCCACTCTAAACACTAGCAACGAAGTAGAGTAAGCAATGGAAAAAGTTACGTTAGCACAATAACATTTTACGTAGTTGCACCCTAGTCCTGTTAGATCACGTGTACAAAATAGACTTGTTGCCACCCGGCTAGGAAGTTTTAATGAATCATTGGAATGGATTGGTTGGCATACACCGAGCTTTTCATCGATTGTTATAGAAAGATTGTGTCACGTCTATTCCACTCCGACTGGCAAGATTCATTGAAGTCAAGGCGAGAGGCCGGAAAAGATCTTCTGTTCACTTGCATGTAGACAAGGCTGAAGAAAAAGCTTGAATGACATACGTGGTTGTCCGAGACTTCCCTGAGGTATTTCACAGACGATCTGTAGTGTTTAGCCTCTTCGAGCGAGAGATAGAATTTCGCATTGATCTGATTCCCAGCGCACGCCAGTTGTCTTAAGATCTCCATACCGGTTTAGCCCCTTCAGAAATGTTAGAATTGTCCAAACCAGCTTAAAAAGAACTTCAATTAAAAGGGTTATTCGACCAAGCAATCACCATGGGGAGCCGCCTTGCACTTTGGTCAAGAAGAAAGACGGTTTCGATGAAGATATGTGTATTTACTACAGGGAACTAAACAATTGACTATAAAGAACCGTTATCTACCCACTCCCCAGAATTGTATGACTTGTTTGATCCACTTACAAGGGTGCATGTTAGTTTACTACAAAGTATAGATCTTCGAGCGTCAGGATATCACATTGAGATCCAAGAGAAAGGTATACCGAAGACCACGTAAGAACCCTATATGGGGCACTTTGAGTTCAAACATCTGCATTTGGACTGACAAAACGCGCCAGCAATATTATTATTGACTTAATAACCGCGTCTGCAAGCCGTATTTAGACAAATTCATAATTGTGTTCATTGACGACATCATTAATCTACACAAATCAGAAGAAAGCATGAAGGCCACCTGAATACGATTTTGGACTTACTCAAGAAGTAGAGTTGTAACGCCAAATTTCAAAGTGTGAATTTTGTACAAGAAGTACAGTTTCATAAAACATGTGTCAAAGCCGAATGACGGTATCCACGTGGATCCTAGCAAGTTGAGTCGAGTTCAAGAACCTGGAAGAACCCCTTAATACGTCAACTGAAATTCGTTCGTTTAAGATTGGCGGTACTAACGAAGGTTTATATGAGAATTTCTCCAAATCGCAACGCCCTCACCCTTTGAACTCAGAAGAATAAGACTTATGTGTGGGGCGATAAGCAAGAGGAAGCTCTCCAAATTCTGAAGGAAGAAACTATACAATGCTCATAGTATTAGCACTCCCCGATAGAACCGATGAACTTTGTGACGGTCTATTGTGAAGCATCAAAAACAAGGTTTGGGTGCTGCTTGTGATCAACCTAGGCAAGGTGATAGCATATGCACAAGACAGTTGAAAGAAGCATGAGAAAAATTGTAACCACCCACGACCTGGAATATGGGTGCGGTGGCTATATCTTGCACTCTCTAAAATCTGGTAGACATTATCTTTATGGGACGAAAAATGTATATCTACACTGACCACCAGAGTCTCCCAGTAACATATTTGACCAGAATGCGATCTAAATATGCATCAAAGGCGGTGGTATTCGAGCTACTCAGTGACTAGAGTGTGAATCAAATACCACCTAGGGCAAGGCGAACGTGGTGGCAGATGCCTTAGCAGGAAAGAAAGACCTCAAGCCAAGACGAGTACGTGCTATTGGAATTACTATTCATTCTGGCCTTAAGACTAAGATTTTGGGAAGCACAAGCGGAACCCCCTTCCAAGATCTCAAAGCCAACTGAAATGGCTAAATATTCATAGTCAGTGTCTCTCACATAGTTGATTTTGATTTATTCAAGTTAGCTATTGTCTTACAAAGGCTATATAGATCCAATACAAAGGACATACAATCTGGATTCCATCAGTTGGTGGTGTAAGGAAATTGATCATGCATGAAGCTCATACTTCTAGATATTCAGTACATCCGGGTGCAGATAAGATGTACTATGATCTGAGAGACTTGTATTGGTGGCCTGGTATGAAGAGAGACATTGCTGAGTACGTTAGCAGATGTTCTAAGATTAAAGCCGAACATCAGAAACCTTCAGGATTTCTTCAGCAACCAGAAATTCCTGAGTGGAAATGGGAAAAGATAACAATGGACTTTGTCACAAAGTTGCCTAAAAGTAGCAGCGGGCATGATACGATTTGGGTCGTTGTAGATAGATTGACCAAGTCGGCTCACTTCTTACCTATTCATGAAGACTACAAAACGGAGAAATTAGCAAAGATTTATACCATTAAGATTGTAGCGAGACATGGTGTGCCGGTGTCAATCATTTTAGACAGTAATGGTCGATTCACGTCACACTTATGGCAAGCTTTTCAGGAAGCGTTGGGTACAAGACTAGACACGAGTACGACTTACCACCCCCAAACCGACGGTTAGAGTGAGCGTACTATTCAGACACTAGAGGATATGCTTCGAGCTTGTGTTATGGATTTTGGTGGCAGTAGGGATACTCATCTTCCATTGATTGAGTTTTCTTATAATAACAGTTACCACACGAGCATTAAGTGTGCACCATTCGAGGCTCTGTACGGGCAGAAATGTAGATCCCCCGTGATATGGATTGAAGTTGGAGAAAGTCAGCTTATTGGACCAGAAATTGTGCAAGAAACGACTGAAAAGATTGTTCAAATTAGGGAAAGATTGAAGACAGCTAGGAGTCGCCAGAAAAGCTATGCTGATAAGAGGCGTAAACCTCTTGAATTCCAAGTTAGAGACCGAGTGTTACTTAAGGTATCTCCATGGAAGGGAGTGGTACGATTTGGTAAGAAAGGAAAGCTAGCACCACGATATGTGGGACCATTTGAAATCGTGGAGTGTGTTGGACCGGTGGCTTATCGGCTGAAGTTACCCCAGGAGCTAAGCTGTGTCCACGACACGTTTCATGTGTCGAACCTCAAGAAATGCTTGGCTGAGCCAGATGTTCAGGTGCCTTTGGATGAGATCGAGATTGATGAAAATCTGCGATTTGTCAAAGAGCCTATTGAGATCATTAAGAGCGGGATGTGAGAAGTATGACAAGGAAGAATCCCTATTTTCAAAGTTCATTGGAATAATCTCGGCAAGTAGTGAGTTATACTTGGGAACGTGAAGCCCTGATTTGAAGAAATATCCGATTCTTTTCTCTCCGAACCGTACCTTCCTCAAGTGCCGCCTACTTGAGACTTGAGGACAAGGCTCTTCTAACCAAGAGGAGTCTATAACATTCCGTTTTTCAGGTCATTTACGACGTCTACATTTTGCTAAATTTATTATTTTCTCGTACGCATTTACTTTTAATTTTTATAGTTAAGTTAAATCGCGTAAACTAAGACATCACTAATCACGTAAACGGACACAACGAATAATGTTTATGTTCAAAACAATCATTATATTATTTTTTTCTTTCGAAAGTAATAATCAACTTTTTATATATATATTTTTTTGTTGCATAAAACGTTTATGTTTCGCAAATAAATACATTTAGACATACCCGGAATCACAAAATTTTTTATCTACGCTTCAACAAATACCTATGTTTATATCCAATGCTTAAATTTTATAAAACTTTACCCATGAACATCACCCTTAGCCGAATTCTTCATAAGGAAATAAGCTAGATTATAACTTTACAAAGTTAACATATTATAGTTTAGTAATCTACAACTTATTACAATGCAAGAATACTTCCTTTATTTTATTCAAAAATATTTACTGTCTTGCTTTTCCTCATTTCCATGGGATAACATCCTCCTTAGGGAACCAATATGTAACACAACTCATGGACTAAATCATGTAGTCTTGACCAAGACTCCTCGTTTTACTCCTCTTTGTTTCCTTGACCGCCCCCCACTCCTAGACTAGTCCTTGGTCTTTGTTGACTACCTTTATGCATATATATCATACATCACTAAGTGATAGAAACTCATACACTTAACACTTACCAAAAATCAAAACTTTCTCTCCCTTCCCCCCCCCCTTTGGCCACGACAAACACCCCATTTCTATAATCAATCCATACAATTTTATTTACCACTTATACAAGTATCTAGGAACATATCTAAGGTTATACAAAAAGGTTTGGAAGCTTGGTTGGGTGATTAAGAAAGGTTTAGCAAGATATTGGAAGATTAGGGTTTCCATTAGAAAACTAAGGTGTCAAGAGTGCAAGCTTTGTTTTTATATCTAAACAAGGGTTTAGATACTTTGGTTCATCACACTACATCTCATTAAGGTTATCTATAAACCTTTATGTCCTTACTTTTATCATTTTATGTGTTTATGTGTTCTATTTAGCAATATCACCATTAGGATACTTTTAAACATGTAAAACATATTTCTACTTGTGGTTATGATTTTGAACACTTTTACATACGTTGTGTAGTTGATAATATCATGGAATAAAGGAATTATAAGTATAGTAACATGTTTGTTAAAGTATAAAAAGTTCAAGTATAAACTTGTAGTTAAAAAGTATATAAAAACAAAGTTATATAAATAAACCCCAAAAGATATATAGGGGCTGTTTTGGTTCGTATTTTGTAACAGCTAGATTATGATTTATAAAAATAATACATCTCATGACGATTCCAAAAAGATAAGAAACTTGAAAAACGGATAAATAACGAAAAAGTTACGGTAAAAACAAGTTATACGATAAATAAACGGATTTATAAAATAACTTTTATAAAAATTATATAAAACAGCAAGTTTGGTATTTTTAACAAATTATACATATTTTTAGGATTCCAAAATGATAAGAATCGTAATTTTTCAATTAATAACGAACGAGTTATGAATTTCGCGAGTTTACGACAATTAATACTTTTATAAAACTATTTTTATAAAATTTACTGTTCATGACAGAAATATTCATCAGAAAAACTCAAAATTTGAAATTGTTATATTTTGATACTCGTCTTAATAACGAAGGTGTGGACGTAAGAAACGAAAAGAAACAGATTGGAAAACGATGAAAGTTAACGCCGAGTTTTTTCTATAAAATATACTTTTTAAAGTTTTAACTTTATAATTTGATTTAACTACAATGATTAGATGGTGATGTAGCTATATAGAGTTATATGTGGTATTATTTAATCAAAGTACTATAATTACTAGGGAGTTTCATAATGGAGGACTCTTCAGGGAGGCGTATCGGACGAGTTGTGTGGATTTACGATTTAAAGTGTCTAGCTCCTAATACTTCACTACATGACCTCTTAATTCTGAGAGCCCAAACGATTAGTCATGAGAGCTATACGACCTTATAAATTATCAAAGTGTTTAGTATTATCGGACCTATATTGGATTAGGTTGCCTTTGAATTTATTCGTGACGCATTTTTCTATTGTGAATACTTGTTGATTACCATTCACTCGAGGTGAGTTCATAGCCCCCTTTTTACTACGTGGTTGTTTTACAAAATCTACGGGGTGAATTACATTGCTTGTTTTACTATTGGACACAAGTGTTTTTCTAAGTGTTTTCAAAGTGTTTACAAAGTGTATGTTATCCAGATTACTGCCTGAATATTATTGCTAAGTTACCTTATTGCCGTGAAGTCCCTATTTATCATGAACCGTTAATTGTTATTGTAGTAAGCGCGAGTGTTGTGGATAGATCTATCGGGACTGACAATCCCCACCTTTCCTTGGGTCACTAGTTTGATCAAGGTGCATTTAACATTGAGAGGTGTTAGGTTGTTGTCAAGCATCCTATATTCTGATTGGGGCACAAATCTAGTTAAGGCTTCGGGGTCATGAGGTTAGTGCAATAATAAACGTTTTAGACTACTGAATGTGTTTCAGAGTCTACTATTACTTTGATCTCGTAGTCCACCCTTTTTACCGATAAACCTATGATTTCACTCAACCTTTGTGTTGACTTTTAGCATGTAATTTCAGGTCATAAGGTATGAAGATTGGAGGGGAGTCGTGGCGGATATCAATGAAGACGGATTTTGTGTTTTCTCTAAAGTCTATTAAACTTTTATTATCTTTAAAAAACTTATGTCGTCTTTTGGTATTATGAAGCTTTTGGTATAATTAAATATGTACTTGAAATGTTTATTACTCTTTTAAAACATATGGGACCTAATGTATAAACTCTGATATTTTGCTATGGCATCGAATGAAATCTTGTCTTATATGTCCATTTATGGTTGTTTCCATATCTTGATTGTTGTACCTTGGAGTAGCACCCCATCGGTCCATACCGCTGCTACCTAATTTTAGGGGGTGTTATATCTCCAGGCACATCAGACACAGCTACAGCTGCAGATTACTCTCATTCAGACACAATATCAGGTACATGAGACTCGCTTTCAGATGCAGCAGGCTGAGTTAGGAGCACTTCGAGAGACTAACCGTAGGCGTCAGGACCAGATAGTAGAGACTTTGTGAGTCATTAGAGACATGAGGCGAGAGATGAACGATATGCAGGCCGAGTTGTTAGCACTGCGAGAGCAGCAAAGGAGAAATTGACAAGCCAGGACCATCTCGAGGCTAGGGATTCAAAATCTCAGTATGCTCTGGGGATGCTGATAGTCACATCTAGTGATTTATGTTATTTTTATCTTGCTAGGTCTTTGTACAGGCATGTTAAGTATTAGGGGTTTTCCCCGCTAGCATAGCCTTAGATCTTTTGTATAGTATTATGTGTAATCCGACAACTATTTCATGTAAACTTTTCAAAGTTATGAATGAAATGGATGTGTTATATTGTCTTATCATCGTATTTTGGTGTAAATCCACACCCACCCCCTTGATTGATTGATATATCATCTATACTTATTATATTCTGTGTATAACCTCATGTTTGGTTTTTTGTGATCTAGACAAATCATGGCACCTACGACTAGAAGAGGCCGAATACCTTTGTTCAACAACACCAACCCATAACAAACATGGACTCCAGAATTCATCCAAGCAATGATTGACAAGCTCTTTTGTAAAAATCCACCATTGGAGATGGAAGCCACATTTCGCAAGAGGAAAACCAAAGGCCCAATACAAAAATAACAGGGAAGTGTGCGCCCTTGTTTTACGCTGACTTAATTAAAGTTGTCAACTTGAACTTCAAAAGGGACTGAAGGCGTGGTCGGTTTAACTCAGTGGATTGAGAAGATGGGGTCAGTTTTTAATATCAGTGGTTGTGTTATTGAGAATCAAGTAAAGTTTGCCACCTGCACTCTGTTAGGTGCTGCTTTGACTTGGTGGAATGGTCAGATAAGATCCTTAGGTCCTGAGCATATGCAAGTTCTTAGGGAAGTACTCAAAAATAAGATGGGTGGGGGGACAGACAAGTATGGTCCGCAGGGTTGAAATCAAGAAATTAGAAATCAAGCTGTGGAACCTAAAGGTCAAGGGGAATGATGTTCCAGCCTACATTGAACGTTTCCAAGAGCTAACCCTGATATGTACCAAGTTTGTTGCCAATGAAACCGAGAAGGTTGACAAGTACATCAGTGGACTTCCTGACAATACAATTTATGGGAAGGTCAAGGTCTGCCTGACCCAAGAAGTTGGATGAGATTATTGAGTTGGCAACGACCTTGATGGTTCAGAAACTTCCGCACTAAGCAGAATTGGCAAATCTGACAACAAAAGGGATGGCTGATGATTCATCCAAGGAACAACCATGGTCACCAGCAACAACCCTTCAAAAGGTAGAATGCCGCCAAGGTCTACAATATAGGGACAGGCAAAAGGAAGCCTTATGGGGGATCTTTGCCCAAATGCACCAAGTGCCATCTTTACCACAATGGCCCGTGCACCCAAAGGTGCCATAAGTGCAACAAAGTAGGGCACTTTGCTCGCGATTACAGGAGTACTGGTAACACAAATGTTGCTAATACTCAGAAGGGTAATGGGGCAGCTCCCAAAGGAAATGGTTGTTTTGAGTGTGGAGCACCAGGGCATTTCAAGAGAGATTGTCCTAAGCTGAAGAATAAAGATGGAGGGAATGGGAATGCACAAGGCTGGGTTTATGCAGTTGGGAATGCAAAAAAGAGAGGAAACGCATCGGGAAACCCGGATGCCAATGTCATCACGAGTACGTTCCTCTTAAACAACCATTATGAATCTATCTTATTCGACACTGGTGTCGATAGAAGCTTTATATCCACTGCATTTAGTTCCTTGTTAACATCGCCCCAACTGCATTAGAAAATTGTTATGATGTCGAATTAGCTGATGGGAAATTGGTCGGGATAGACACTATTATACGATGTTGCACTTTAAATTTCTTAGACCATCCAATCAACATAGATCTAATGCCCGTAGAATGGGTAGTTTCAATGTCATTATTGGTATGGACTGGTTAAGAAGATGTCACGCCGTGATCGTGTGCGATGAGAAACTTGTTCAAATTCCCTACGGGAATGAAACTTTAACTTTTTTTGGCAACGAAAGTAGCAACGGGAGAGAATCTTGGTTGACAGTTATCTCATGTTCAAAAGCTCAAGAGTACACGGAAAAAGGATGCCATGTATTTTTGGCACAGATATTTGCCAAGAAGAGGAGGACAAGTCGGAAGGAAAACAAATAAATGACATACCAATCATCCGAGATTTTCCTGAAGTATTTCCCGAGGACTTGCCAGGTCTTCCTCTGGCTCGACCAGTGGAATTCCAAATCGACTAAATTCCAAGAGCCGCACCTGTAGCTTAAGCACCGTATCGATTGGCTCCATCCAAAATGAAGGAATTATCGGAACAATTACAAGAGCTTTCCGACAAAGGATTCATAAGGCCTAGTTCTTCACCTTGGGGAGCCCCGGTCTTATTCATCAAAAAGAAGGATGGGTCATTCAGGATGTGCATCGACTACCATGAGTTAAATAAACTAACAATGAAGAATCGTTATCCCCTCCTGAGGATCAACGATTTATTCGATCAACTCCAAGGATCCAGTATCTATTCGAAGATAGATTTAAGATCGGGTTATCACCAGCTTAGGGTGCGAGAGCAAGATATTCCAAAGACGGCATTCTGAACTTGGTATGGCCATTATGAGTTCCAGGTTATGCCATTCAGACTGACAAACGCACCTGCAGTATTCATGGACCTCATGAATCGAGTATGCAAGTCTTACTTGGATAAGTTTGTAATTGTCTTCATTGATGACATACTGATTTATTCAAAGGACGAGAAAGAGCACGAAGAACATCTTAAGGCAATTTTGGAATTGCTTAAGAAAGAGAAGTTGTATGCAAAATTTTCAAAATGTGAATTTTAGATTCCAAAGGTATAATTGCTTAGACATGTCATTGATCGTAAAGGCATACATGTGGATCTAGCCAAGATAGAATCTATCAAAGATTGGGCATCTCCTAAGATACCAACAGAAATCCGCCAATTTTTAGGTCTTGCTGGTTACTATCGAAGGTTCATCAAAGGATTTTCAAAGATTGCTAAGTCAATGATGAAACTTACTCAGAAAGGAATCAAGTTCAACTGGGATGAAAAGGAAGAGAACACTTTTCAGTTAAAAAAGCAGAAGTTGTGCAGTGCACCAATTCTGGCTTTACCTGAAGGGAGTGAAGATTTTGTGGTCTACTATGATGCTTCACACAAGGGTTTAGGTGATGTATTGATGTAGAGAGAGAAGGTGATTGCCTATGCTTCTCGACAACTAAAAGTTCACGAAAAGAACTACACCACTCATGATTTAGAACTTGGATCGGTAATGTTTGCTCTAAAAATATGGAGACACTATCTTTACGGAACCAGATGCACCATATTCACCGACCGTAAAAGCCTACAACATATTCTCGATCAGAAGGAGCTTAACATGAGGCAACGTCGTTGGCTAGAGTTGTTAAGTGATTACGATTGGGCGGACATCGTTAATCACCCGGGGAAGGCAAACGTAGTGGCCGATGCGTTGAGCCGTAAGGAACGGATTGATTCATTGCGAGTTCAAGCCTTAGTTATGACAATTGGCTTGGATCTTCCCAAACATATATTAGAAGCTCAGATCGAATCCCATAAACTAGAGAATCCCGTGAATGAAGACGTAGGCGGTATAATCAGAAGGGATATACCCATGGGAAGATTGGAACCACATGCCGATCGAACACTATGTTTACACGGCAGGAGTTGGTTACCTTGCTATGGAGGACTTAAGATCCGTGATTATGCACGAATCCCACAAGTCGAAATATTATATCCATCCTGGTTCTGAAAAGATGTACCAAGATGTGAAGAAATTATATTGGTGGCTAAACATGAAGGCTTGGACATCTCACGTTCTTATTCCTTCTTTTAAATGTTAGCAAATGCTAAATGTGTTGCGGAGGTTCAGATCCGATCACCAAAGGCCATCAGGACTGTTAGTACAACCAGAGATACCCGAGTGGAAGTGGGATAATATCATGATGGATTTTATCACCAAACTTCCTAGGTCATCATAAGGTTTCGACACCATCTGGGTGATCGTGGATTGACTTACCAAATCTGCTCATTTCTTGCCAATAAGGGAAAATGATCCATTAGACAAATTGGCAAGGTTGTACAAAAACAGGATAGTGGTAAGACACGGGATACCTGCCTTAATTATTTGTGATCATGATGGAAGATTCACTTTAATTTTCTAGAGATCATTTAAGAAAGCTTTGGGTACAGATATTAGTATGAGCACTGCGTATCATCCAGAAACTAACAGCCAGAGCGAGAGGACCATTCAAACTCTCGAGGACATGCTATGTGCTTGCGTGATCGATTTTGGCAAGGGTTGGGTTAAACATTTGCCATTGGCCTAGTTTTCATACAACAACAGTTATCACGCTAGCATAAAGGCCGCCCCTTATGAGGCACTGTATCGGTCGAAAATGTCAAATCACGGTGTGCTGGGCCGGGTTGGGGACAGCTCCAACTGACTTGGTCTTGGAATTAATCCAAGAAACAACGGAGAAAAGATCGTCCTGATCAAGCAAAGGATGCAAGCTGCTCAGGATCGACAAAAGAGCTACGCTGATAGGAAGCGAAAGCCGATGGAGTTCGAGGTTGGGGACAGAGTTATGCTCAAGGTCTCGCCTTGGAAAGGGGTCGTACGGTTCGGTAAGCGGGGCAAGCTGAACCCGAGATATGTCAGACCTTTCAAGGTGTTAGCCAAAGTTGGGAAAGTTGCCTACAAGCTGGAACTTCCCCAAGAGTTAAGCAGAGTTCATCACACTTTCCATGTGTCTAATATGAAGAAATGTTACGCAGACGAACCATTAGTCATGCCGTTAGAGGGAATTCACGTTGACGATAAGCTCTAGTTTGTGGAAGAACCCGTTGAAATCATGGAACGGGAGATCAAACGATTGAAGCGAAGCCAGATACCATTGGTTAAGGTTCGCTGGAACTCTAGGAGAGGTCCTGAGTTCACCTGGGAATGTAAAGATTCGTTCAAACAAAAATACCCACAACTTTTCGCAAATCGGGCTTCGTCATCCACTACAAGGTCTTAAGCTTTGAGGACAAAGCTCTTTTAACGGGTGGAGACTGTAACATTTCTCAAATTCAGGTCATTTTACGACTCCTAGTATTTGTCACTATTTATTTTGGTCTGATACGCGTTTACTTTTAAATTTACTTTTAAGATAAATCGCGTAGACTAGAAATAACCATTTAATGTAAATGGTCATCAAATAAATTAAGGTTTGCATCAACCAAGTAAGAAATAATTATTAAGAAGATAATTATGTACTTTGCATATTTTATTCTTATTGGTCACGTAAAAGGTTTACGTTTCGCAATAAAATACATTTGGACACACCTCGGAAATACCTAGACTTACCTAGACTCAAACCAATACCCACTTTTAAAACCTTAAGACAAAATTAAATCAATTCTTGTGTTAAATACCCACTAGAGCCGAATTATGGGACAAGAATAACTAGAAAATCATTAAAAATCTCCTAATGATCCTTACAAGTACTAGTACATCCTTGGTTTAATTAATACTTGTCCTAAATGTTTCCTACTAGCCAAATATACAATGGTTAATAACCATTTTGGTTCTCCTTTGCCCTATGCCGCAGTTAAACAAAATCCAACACACAAATCCATAAGATTTCTAGTATTTAGCTAAATCTTGTACAACTATCCTCGAATTAAGAATGGTACTTAGTGGTTTGGCTAAATACAATGTGTGACTAACTAAAAGCTATAAAACCACCTTGTTAAAGGCACGAGTTGGTTTGTTCGGGACTTAGACACAAGAGGGGTGGGGTTGGGGCATGTAACTAGTATCTTGTCTCTAAATACACACTCACACTTGACATTTCACACTCTTACAACTCACACTCACTCAAACCATAAACATATATGTAACACCCCCAAAAATATTACAACGCAGCGGGTACCTCAAGGGGGTGCTACTTCATTTTCCTACATAGCGCTAGATCAATGAGAACGACCTCTAAATGTGGTGTTTGTAAAAACAATCCGTTGATTTTCTGAAATCAAAATAATAGTTGTCCCTATAATATGCATCACCATGAAAAACTTGAATTGTAAAAAGAACTCCAATGACACATTAATAATCCAAGCATCTAATTCACCTGAGAAAAACATGCTTAAAAGTGTCAACATTAAAGTTGGTGAGTTCATAGATTAGTTTAAATATGAATGTAAGTTTCAACAAAAAAAAATAAAAAAAAAAAATATATTTATTCCACTGTGTCTTCACAGTACCTAGTTACCATGTAAAATGTTTATAAAATATGCAAAGACCTATTTTTTGTCATCAAAAGTACCAATATTATCCCAAAGATTTTATAAAGAATGGATGACACATTTAATGAACAAAATGTTCCAAGTACGTATTTGTCGGGGGGCCCTATAGTCCCAACGTTATAATCCGACATGTTATAACGTTCGTTCCTAGTGATAGCTAGTCACCCGAACGGGGTTGTCAATCCCGAATAGATCTATTTTATATCATTCGCGTGGACATCACGCTATAATGTTCGTTACCGGCGATAGCTTAATCACCCGAACAGGGATCCACACCCGAATAGATCTATTTCATAACATTCGCGCTCACCCTCCAAGTGATTTTCAGTCATGACGCCTTTTGACGTAGACTTGGGGGGTTTATGTTTTATTTAAAACCCCCCCTAATTTGGGCAGTGATACAAATAATATGTTCCCATCATGGGTATTCTTACCCGGGCTGTAATGATTGTTGGCCCCGCAAGCGCCAATCAAATCATAATCCGAAAATCATTTCAAATGTAAAGTATGTATTTGTGACAAAAAATGAAGTCAAATAATGTATGCCATAAAGAGCTATGCAAATAAGTATGTAAACCAGTTTGTAATCAATCATGTAAATGTATTTGCAAACAAGCATGTTCTCACCCCAAATATATGTAAAACGAGTAAAAACAGGGGAGCTATAAACTCACAAAATCCCTTAAAACAATCACGTTGTTATAAGATAACCAAGTATAAGAATTTGTAGACAAGCATGTATCCCCCTGCGGGTTATAAAACATTTAAAAAGATTGAAACGAGGTATGAACTCACCTTGATCAAAGTCACGATCAAATAGGTCAATAATTCACAACGAATCTGCAACGATTCTCCGGCCACGACCTATAATTATGTCGCTCTATTATAATACACGTATTAAATACGATCAACGATGCGTACATTGTAACGACGAAATCATACATATTTTTAATATGTATACATACTATACATGTGATGAGAAATCCACTTGCGCGTCTTTAAACCTTAACCCTTAGTATATTTTATGTATATATACTATTTTTCGTCCAATCCTAACTTATCTTAATATTTACAGAAAGTTACTATTTTTAGACTCCCCGTTTTTAAAACTAAACAATAATCTTAAAACTATTAATTGAAATAATATATTAATCGACCTTTAGTTTTGACCCGCTATGTCTTAATTTTAAAACTGACAATCCTCGCGACAAAGTAAAACGTCATTATGAACAACTTTCGTGTTTCGCCGGAAGGCCGAAACGGACTCGAAAGTGCTCAAATCGTTTAATTAATAAATCTGCCATTTTTAATATATATTAAAAATAACCTATTTTTTTCTACTAAAGTGTATATTTCGATTTCGTTCCAGTTTCTTCGTTATTGGGAGTTAGAAGTCCCGTTTTATATCAAAAACTCCGTAAAAATATAATTTGTTATATTTTATAAACTAAAGTCTGACTTTTCAAATCTCGAATTCCGAATCCCACGTTCTATTTTCTGCTCTTAATTATTCGTTACAAAACGCGCCAAAGTCCGTTTTTAGTTCAACTCTCATCTAAAAATATATCTAGCATCTCTTATAGATTTATATCCATCCCGTTTTTATATTTATATCACATTTTTATTAGACGTCGCAAGTTTATTAGATTTTCATCACATATAACAATTAATCGATAATATAAACGAAATTAATCGAATACTTTTAAATTAAACGCACCCTTTTTCGGTGTCAACAAAATCAACGCACCCGTTTCCCATGTTACAAAACCAAACAAAACCCGACAACATCCCAGCTGTCCCACATCCTAAACCTGACACACTCCTATGTGGGTGGTTGTCCCCGGCTGTCCCCGCAGCCGTTCCCGCAGCCAAACCAACAACCAATCCCAAATCCATTTTGTTGCAACCCACGACCCAACACACTCGGTCCCCCAACGGTCCCCGACTGTCTCGACCACCACGCTCCCTTTATTTGGCGGCTGTCCAGAAATACCAAACCGGAACGCACACTTTGTTTATATGTAACAACCCCAAAAAATACAACTATGCAGGGAATACCACATGGGGTCCTACTTCATAATACAAGCGCTAGATACAATGAGAACGGAACATCTAAATGTGTCGTTTGTTAAAACAATCTCGTTGATTTATTCCAAATCTTGAATTTTAATATTACATTTGTCCCATAATTGATAACAATGAAAAGCTTGAATGTATTTGACTCCAAGCACTTCAGAAATCCGAAGCTATAATTTACCTGAGAAAAACATGCTTAAAAAAGGTCACATAAAGTTGGTGAGTTCTATAGATTAGTTTAAATATGAATGTAAATCCACTGTTTCATCACTTTTACCATGTAAAAATACAAAGATTTTATAAAGAATGCCACCCCACCACCCCCCCCTACCACCCTACAACCCCCTCTCACCCCATTCACCTCATCAACCCCTACTACTACGACAAATTTTATTGTTCACCAAAAGTACACAATCTTATCCCAAAGATTTTTATAAAGAATGCATGACAAATTTTATGTCACCCAAAAGTACCAATCTTATCCCCAAAGATTTTTATAAAGAATGCATGACAAATTTTATGTCACCAAAAGTGTATCCCTGGCACCCCGTGCCTATTGATTTCCTGAAAATAATATATATAAGGTAGGACCGCAAGAGATATTCTTTATGTGTTCTATGCAACAATTGCAGAATCAACAAAATCCAGATTACATTTACACTAAGCTCATGACACTGAAGCTCGATGATCTTTCTTGCAATTAAACTATATATTGCAATTTCTGCCCGATTAGATGTTCAACCCGAAAACATCCTAAATTCGACATGCTATAACGTTCGTTCCCGGTGATAGCTAATCACCCGAATGGGTGAGGTCGTTCCCGAATAGATCTATTAAAATACATCTCGCGCTCACATAATGTAATTCCAACTAATCTATGCAATTGACAGTTCATGGTAAAGGGGACTTCAACTTGGTATATCGCTACTTAGGAAAAATGTAATCAATCTTGCGGTACAATTTATAAAAACAAGTATGTTTTAGTGTTGTGTCCTTTTATATAACGATGCATATTTTCATCCCAAAAATATATATAATCGTTATCCAAAACGAGTAAAAGTGAGGCTAAGAAATCACAATATCCTTTAAAAACAAGCACATTGTTATAAGATAACACAGTAAGTAAAGAGTTTGTAGACAAGCATGTATTCCCCCTCGCGGGTTTAATTAAAACATTTAAAGATTAAAATGCGAGGTTATTGAACTCACATTGATGATGAAGGAACGATTGGCAAGATGGGAAGTCTAATATGCACAATACGAACGGAAGACGAAGCGGCTTGATCAAGTAGTTGCAACTAATCTTAACGGCTAAGTCCCACTAACCTAAAATAATGGATCTGGGTTTCCCGAATGAATGATTACATCAACGTGACACGTTGATAAAGATTTAGATTTTCAAGTTGTAATAGTTTGGTGGTTAGTTAGGATTTAATAAATGGAAATTATAGCAAAGTGTGTAATATTATATTTCTTTATTTCTTCTTATGAAATAAAACTTGTATAATTCCTACAGGAATTAATATAACAAATATAATCAAATCCGAAGAATTATTGAAAGGTATAATATACCTTGCAGGTATATTATATATTAAGTCCTGAAATAAATAAATTAACCCAATTAGTTTGATCTTTTTCTGTAATCCACCACTTAATTAAACAAAAGTACTTATGTAACGTAATCGTACGTTTTAAGATTTTCAATTAATTTAACCGATGTTTGTAAAACCCTTTTACAACAATTATTAGGTTACCTTCTAGTTGATAATTATAAAATATAAAATAATATTTTATAATTTATATTTAGTTTCCTCGACGACTCGCGCCTAAAATAATCATCTCATTTTGAAAGTATAGTTTTCGTTCATTGGTCGGGTTTTTGTATAATACAAGTCAATGTATCTTTTAAAATATACTGGTACCTTTTTCTTCGTTTATAAAAACAACTATGAGTTTTAGCAAAACGTGTTACTAAATATTGAAATATATATATATTTCGTTATGACAATTTCGGTTATATAATGTTTTCCATATTTGTAAAACTCGACGTTATCCTTAAATTAATATATATTGATATCGTTCGTTTTTCAATATTTCAAATGCCCGTCCTATCTAAATATAATATACATATTATTACATCTAGATTAAACAAGGTAATAATGTTATATTTAATTAACCAATTTAACCACCATTTATGTCAAGATTTTATATTTATATAACCCGTGTTATGATTATTCGTCAAGGTATAAATCAAACAAACCCTTGTTGTTTCGCTAAGCCAAACGCCCTTTTTGTTGTCCCCTCTAAACCAAACGCACCTAAATCTTGGTATTTCATCAAAACAAACCCACCCCCATAATTGTTATAATCCCACACGAACACCCCAACGAATCCAACGCACCCTAGTTTCATCTTAAACCGAACCAAACACCCCCGTTTGGCTGTCAACCCCAAAGACAAACACCCCTGTGGCTGTGTTAAACCAAACAGCCCTCCTTTGTGGGCTGTTTTAATACCAAACGCACCCGTATTGATTTATAACAAAACCAAACGCATCTCTTGTTGTTTTATATTCAAACCAAACACACCCTTCGGGTTTCGACACAACCAAACTGGATGTCCATTCCAGCCCAAATATAATTTCCCGGCTGTCCCCACTGCCAACCAACCCAAACAAACCAAACCGTTCCCCAGCTGTCAACACGACACAAACCCATGCAAACACAACCCGAACCCTGGCTGTTTTACAGCCCAACCAACGCACCCTCGGGCTGTTAATCCAAACGCACCCGAATCGCTGCCAAAACCCAACCCACGCACCCTAAAGGTGCTTATAACAAAACCACACGCACCTGAGTGGTGCGGCTGTCCCGAAACCCCAAACCGGACGCACCCTTGTTGTGTTTACAAGAAACCAAACACATCCCACTTGGTGCAAATACCAAACCCGACGCACCCTATTGGGCTGCGACGAAGCCAAACGTACCCTTGGGTCGTTTATCATTTAAACCGGACGCACCCTTATTCGTGTACCCCGATTCCATACTCACCCATGTGGTCATTTTTAAAGACCCAACGCACCCTTATTCGCCTTCTACATTAAACCAAACGCATCCACTTCGTGGTGGTTAACCACATGACGAACACACCCTTTTTGGTGTGGTGATGATGATGGTGGTGTAGGTGAGGAGGTGAGGGAGATGGTGTTGTTGCTGTGGCTGCCGGATGGGGAGGGAAGACGGCGCGTGGAGGAGAGTGAGGTATCGGGTTGGATAGATCGGCTCACGAGGAGCATTCTTGGAGTCGCCGGAAAAATCCCGCCGGAAAAGTTTTCCGGCGGCGGCAGCCGGTGGCCGGCGGTGGGGGAGGGCTGCCGGAGAAGATGAGTGGAGAGGGAGATATGTATAAGTGTGTGTTGATGTATATGAGAAAAATGAAATGAAATGGGAGGTTTTATATATATATATTAATCAATGTGACAAGTTATAATTGTGTAGGGTTTAAATTGTAAATATTTAACGTAGTTTTTATAACTTTCGGTTCGGGACTCGTTTGAGCGACTTAACGGATGATTCAAGTCACGAAACTTGCGCCATTGTTTTCCGAATCATTTTTCTGATAAAAATGAGTATTTACTTGATAATATTTCATAGATATTTTATAATATTTAATAAAATATCTGTTATTCATTTTGTGAGCCGGTTTTGCCTTGTTCGAAATAAAATTGGATTTTCAACTCGAGTATTCGCGTTATCCTCAACGCTTTTAATTAAAATGATGGCTAATTTATTTAATATTTTTATTAAATAAATACTGATAATTAAAAACATATTTAATTGTTTTTGTGTGTTCGCGTTGTATATTGTTCGAAAAACGTTTGCGGTGCCGTTTTAGCCCTTTTCGGCTCGTTTCCAGGTCTCGGGCAAAACTGAAAAGTTGTCAGGAATGCCGTTTCACATCGAATTGCTTTAGGGTCCGAGCCGTGAAAACGTGATTTAGATGGTTGTTCTTGTAAGTCAAGCCAGACCTAAAAGTCAAAGGGGTAAAATAGTTATCTTAAAAATTCGAAAATTCTCGGATGTCACAATATCAATCTCAACTCTTCAATTAACCAACAACCGATACAAATTCAAGATAACAAACATGAATAAAAGGCAAGAATTGAATAACCTTTGTAGTTCCAGATGAGCAATGTATAATGGGTGATGATGCAGGACTTAACCTCTTCATATAACTCTGCACACCCAGAAGATAAAAGAACAATTAGTCATTTTCGTGCAAGTTATATTTCAGTCATTATTACAAATTTAAAATCATTTCATTTACGTCAGCACTAATAACTTTTATGCTTTATAACCGGAGTGTAATTCACATATTACTCTCATGAATTTCAAAGTTTATCAAGGATTCACAACCTAACTTATTATTAAATTAGAAGTTGCCATCTTAGTTCAAACCTAGTAAATGATTACGTATCCTACTAATTGTCAAGAAAACATTAATAATTGCATTTTTATGTACCAAAAGTGACAGATGTACCTCTAGAATGATGTGTATGAAAATATAAGAATAGCAAATAAGCAATTCTAAAAGTGAACGAGTCGAACCCAAACACCTCCTATATTGTAATGCTAAAAAATTCTCTCAAAATCCATCATGTTACCCCTAAATCATCGGCAATTTCATAATACCCCAATAAAGAACTCAAACCACTAAAGAACTAAACCACCAAAGAACTCAAAACTATTAATTTCATGATATGAATCAATGTAACTTTATTTTAAGAAATGGTAGGTACATAAAACTAATTAGTAATATGGAAATTATCACCTCAATCTCAAGCAAAGCTAAAATGTGTTACACCTGCAATCATAACCACAATTCAAATATGAGATTTTGATTATAACTTGAAATTCAAATTCTAAGAAAAACACATTTAATCAACTAATTTAATTCATACAAATGTAATTCGCATCATTAACATCAAACAAATTCTCAATTTTGAATATTCATCAAAATCAAATCGCGTTTCATCATTTTTCATTAGAACTTCAAACTTTATTAGTCATATTGAGAGTTTAAACATCTTACCGATCCATGAGTGATTTTTTTTAGGCGGAGATTGTTTTAACGATCAATTGAGATTGAAATCAAGAACAAATATGAGTTCCATTAGAATCAATTGGGTATCAAAAATTAGGGTTTAGATGATAGACGGTTGTGTCGGCAGATTTAGGGTATTAGGTTTTTGGTGACGTTTGTTATGAATTAATACATTGATTTATTAATGTTTGGTTTACAAAAAACCGGTTAAGGAATAATGATTTTGTTCTTGCCTGGAGAGATTTGGGGGAAAATTTGTGGTGTTGGGGCATTTATTTTTGGAGGTTTTTTGTTGACAGAGGGTTGTTGAAAGTGGGAATCATTACTGACCGTTGATTACAAATAAATTCCACGTGTAATTGTTTTAAAATTTTGGGGGAAGATTTGATTGGCAAAACCTTGTTTTATATAGGTAGTATATTAGCACCACCTTTTTGAGACCCACCCTTTTTGTTTCTTTTTAATTTATTTAAACATACTAAACTATTTCATTCATTAATAAAAATAAATGTTACATTACTAAAAAACATACGAAAATAAAAAACATGCGAAAAAACAACATACGGAATTAAAAAAAACATATGCCCTAACGACTAATCCCGGTGCAAATTATATTTGTCTTTAGTTTGTTGATTTTGCACGTTGATCAAATATGCACCGTCCTCCGACAAATCATTCGTGCTAATAGTGAGAAATTTCATCTCTTCCAAACACATGACCGTACGGTCTTTCTCTTTAGCGACCTCATAAGCCGACTCGACGAATTCCCGTTTGAGACAAAATTTGGTTGACATCATATCCCCGAATGGGTTTAATGAGTTACTTCCCCGGTGCTCGTCGTGGTCTCGAATTTTTTTTTTGGCGGGATGGGCTTGTCCGGGGGATGTGGTCTTGGATCTTCATCGAATATCTCCTCGTGGCCACCCCCGGGGACTTTTTCGCCTCCGGTTAGATCAACCGGCTCAACTAAAAAACCGGCTCGGGCGCGTCCCATTTGGAATGGCTTTTCAAGATCTCCAACACGTCTTTTTGAGCAAATGAATTTCCTTTGTTCTCTTCACGATAAGTCGTTCTAGCACGTTTCATAACATCAAGATCGTTTTCCTCACTTTTCCTCAAACGTTTGCAACGTTTTAAAGTCGTGTTGAAGTTTTGGCAATTATGGTTTAACGTATGCCACTTGCTGGTCAACATGTCCTTGTTGCGTGTTTGGAAATTTTGCATGTTGAACTTGCCAAGAGCCTTATACCAAAACGTATCTGTAACACACCTAAATTGGGTCGCAGCGGAATATGGGTTGAGAGTGTTACTTCATAGATCAATAGCACAAGATATACATAAGAACGACCATTTAAAAGTCATTTAAAACCGATACATTGGATTTAACAAATTGTTGTTACATAAGTCCGAAACTTCACTTGTTCATTGTTCAAAATGCAAAGATTTTAGTCCATAACAAATATATCCCCAAAATGTAATGCAACCAAATCTTTTATGCATATGACTTCTAAAATAACGACCACCAATGTATCCCTTGTCTTGTACCTCATTGATCTCCTAAGAAAACATTGCTTAAAACATCAACAATAATGTTGGTGAATTCATAGGTTTGTAAAATGTATAATGTAGGACCGCAAGATTTCCCCATGATATTGCAACAGATGCAAAGATCATAAAATATAATTACGTTTCCCTAAGCTCTTGACACTGAAGCTCGACACTTATGAATTGCAATATAAATTGCAAACATTGCCCGTGATGATGTTCTAACCCGCAACATCCCAAATCCGACATGGTATACGTTCGTTGTCCGGCATACCGGCATAGTGAGCATGACTCACCGAACGGGGATTTCAATCCCAAATAGATCTATTTATAACATTCGCTTTCACAACAAGTAATTGACAGTTCATGATAATGGGCTCAGAGGGTTATCAATACTTAGGTAAACACGTAATCGTAATGTGAAATGTCCACTTGCTTCCAATTGTAAAACATGCATATGTTTCTCATCCCAAAACTTGTAAATCATTATAAATGTAAAACATGGGGCTATGAACTCACCTTGAGTGAGTGAATCGATAATGTAAATCACAAACAGAAAGCGCGTCACGAATACGCCCGAATGCAACCTAATTAATTATAGGCCGTATAAGTACTAAGTACTTTGAATAACTAATACCGTATATAATTCTATATAACTACATCACCATCTAATTGTATTTGTGAAATCATATTTATAAAGTAAAAACGTTTATAAATATCTCTTTAGTAAAAACGGCGTAACTTTCTGTTTTAGTCGTTTCGTTAGTTTCTTATGTCACGCTTTCGTATTAAGCCGATGTATCAAAATATTACATTTTCATATATATGTTTCTCTGGTGAACCAATACTTTTTTACTGTTTCATGCACTTTTATAATTTTAATTGTTTGTAAAACTCGTAAATGTGTTTCTTATTGTTTAACGCTGATTTTAGTGATTCTTTCGAGCTCAATCTTTGTACTTAAAAAGTTTTAATACTTACTATGTATTTTCCAAAGTGTATATGATATGAATGTGATTTTTACTGTTCCTAGTCCTAGTTTATAATTTATTTTTATAAACTTTAATCTTTATGTAAACTTGAAATGAAAATCCATAACTCCTTCGTTATTGATCGAAAAATTATGATTCTTAAAGTTTTGAAATCCTAAAAATATGTAATTTCTGAGAAAATTAACCAATCATTTATATCAGAGGTGAATTGAAAAAAAGTTATAAAATTTATTTTATAAACGCGTCTGTCATCGTATAACTTGCAAATGCCGTATCTCCTTCGTTATAAATCGGTTTTTCGAGTTCTCTACATGCCTACGATCCTTGTAACATGTAGTATTTTATAAAAATATAAAATATATACTTTAATTTCGAATTTAAAACAGATTGTTTGGATCATTTTGTTAAAGTGTGTTTAAAACATGATTTTATAAGTTTGTAGTTTAGTAAGTTTGTTACAAGTCCTCTACAACCATTTATATCACATGTCTCATATATTTAAGTTCCTTAGTTCATCATTTGTCCTAGTGTGTCCATGATAACAAGTCCTTGTATTCCATTTACTTATAAACTTAATAAGTAACTTTTTAAACCATTAACTTATTTATACTTTATATAAATTAACCAACACTCATATAGTTTATATACTTCCATTCTCACATGTTCTTAACATCAATATAGCATATGAAAAAGTATATCATACCATAATCAAGTGTAAAAATCCATTTTACAAGTTGATAATATTCCTAGATGGTGATTCACTATATAAACATAATATACATATGAAATCATGAATGTAAAGAGTTTAGGGTTTTTAGATAACCTTGATATGATGTATGGTGATGAACAACAAGATCTAAACCCTATTTTAGATACTAAACCCAAGCTTCCAAGACTTAAAAAACCCTAAAACCAATGAAACCCTAATCCTAAACCTTTCTTGATTAACCCTTGTAAATGCTTAACTAAACCTTCAAAACTTCTTGGTATATCTTAGATATGTTCTAAGATCACTTGTATACTTGATAAATAAATTTTGTATGGATTGTTTAGGTTGTTGTGGTTTAGCCGTGGCTATGAGGGAGAGACAAGAGAGATTTTTATGTTGTTTTCACTATAGAAATGAAGTGTGTGTGTGTGTTCTCTTCTAGTTGCGTGCTTATATATTACTTGAACTAGTCAAAGACCACTATTAGGAGTCTTAAGACAAGATGAGGGCTTTTAAGGAAAGTCTCGGTCAAGGTAACTAGTCATGTCCTTAAGGCATTATGAGTTTTAGTTGTACATGGTCTTGATAAAGTTTGTGTGCTCCTTGTCCCCTATTCTTGTTGTTGCCGTGGGTTAGGGGGGGAAAGGACCAAGTTTTTGTGTCTTGATATATTATGAAGAGTATACTTGAAGTGTAGGATGTTATTGTTAAATATAAAGTGTATACTTGTAAAGTGTTTGTCTTGGTTTAATCCTCATACATAGAATTTGGCTATATTGACTAATGATTCGTTCAATAGTATATATATAATAATACAAGCAAACAATCAACCAATTACCTTTAGCCAAGGATTGGTTAAGAATTCTCGAATTAAAATATATATGTTTCCGAAAGTTTGATTTCCCGGGTCGTTATGTCCCAACGAGGTGTGCAATTGAAAATCGAATGACGGATTGATGATTGATGTTTGAATATGACAAGGTTATGATTGTTTTTCTATTACTACAAGTTAAATATGCAAAAACGATTAAAGAAAACCTAAAAATGAAAGTTAAAATGATTTAAAACTAAAACGGGTACGAAAAACGAGGGTCAAAAACCTAAATTACACAATTTAAACCCTAGAATAATTTTTCACTTAAAATGGGTTCTAAGTGACTAAAAACAAAGTTTAAAAACAAAACTAGATCGAACGGAGTTAGTAAGACCAAAAAACAGAGTCCCAAACAAAAATGGGAACGAATCCCGTTCTTTAAAAAATGAACGTTTGAAAAAATGACCCTACGAAAACTTTAACAATTTTCCTAGAAACTATGTAATAAAAGATAATTTTATTTTTTTTTCTTTTTTGGATTTGAAAAAGCTTAAAAAGGAAACCTAGCTGGAAACTTCAACTCTACTAATTACAATAAGCAAATGCAGGTTCAAATAAGCAAGATGAATGAGAAATAAGCTTGGGAAAGCTCAATAAGCTACTGACACAATAATGAATGCAAAACAGACAAATGGTTGACTTTGGGCTTATTTTTAAGCCCTTAGACAAAAAGCTAAGGCTTAATGGATTGAAAAACCTAAAAGTATGACCAAAAATCTATGTTAAACAACAATCAAAAAGAATTTTGCACTAAAATTAAGCTAGGAAAAAGGTGAATGAAAAAGCTAGGACAGACAGAATACTAAGATTTCAAAATGCACAAATGATTTTTCTTTTTGGATTTTTAACACAAATAAGCAAAAGGAAAAAGGGAAAAAACAAATGCAGGACAAGATATTAACCTAATAAGCACTTAAGGTCAAAATGCAGCAAATGAAATTAGCTAAATAAGCCAGAATAAGCCTTTGAGCTTTTGAGCTTAATTTGTAGCCAAAACAGCCAAAGTACCTACTTTTGGCTTAAAATTAAGCCATCTAGAGGGTGTCTTAGGACTTGGGCTTCTAGGGACTTAAAAATGAGCTTATTGGCTACTTAGAAAGGTAAAAAGCTCAAGCTGTTCAACTCAAATAAGCCAAGAGGAATTGGCTTAAACTATGGCTTTTGCACCAGGGGACAGTTTTAAAATAAAAAGGCAGATTCTAAAATAAGCTCAAATAAGCTCAAAATAAGTTAAAATTCTTAAAAAGCTATTAAACCTAACTTAATTAACCTAATGCATCAAGAAACATGCAAAGTCAATAAGCCATAAGCTCAAATAAGCCAAATGAGCTTTTGAGCTCAAGGCTGTTTGAAAACAGCCTTTGGACCACTTTTCAAGCTTAAAAATAAGCTAGAAGATGGATTCTTATGAGCTTATAAGCTGAAAGCAGATTAAATATAAAGCTCATAGAACAATTATCAAGACTCAAAAAGGATTTTGAAATTCTGAATAAGCCAGAATTAGCTAATGAAAAAGCTCAAAATTCATTTTCTCAACACTTATGCAGTTTTTTTGACAAAACTCTAAATTACAAATGCAGCTACAATTTCCTAATTTCTAATGCATTAAAACACTTAAAGAGAACATGTAAACAAGGTCTAATTACTATTTTAAGCTAACAATAAAAAATAAGCTATTCTAAAACACAAAATTCTACCAGATTCAAATTATAGCTAATTTAGACTTGGTTTTTGAGATTTAATGAATAAAAACTTGATTAAACTGCTTATAAGTCCTTAATTAAGCTAATGGAAGCTGACTAAATGACCATAACCCATCACACACCCATTTTGACCCATTTTGGGTGTTATCCCAAACACCCCTTTAATTTCCAAAAAGGCCTTTTGAGGCTGATTTGTGGTGATTTAGGCCAAGGGTCTCAAAAACAGATGATTATACATTAATAATAAGCACTAATAAGCATATTCAAATAAGCAATAAGCACTAATAAGCTGAAATTAAGCAAATGCAAGAAAATAAGCTAAAAATCAAGGAAAGAAGACTTACAAAACCCTTTGCTATAAACAAGGGCAAATAAGCTTTTAAAATCTTTGTATACAAGCTCCAGCTTATCAAAGATAAGCTGGTAGTGTCCATAAGCCCATCCATTTCTGGCTTATCATCCAAAAAAGTAAGCTGTGGTATTTTTGGGTGAATTTTTTTGATTTCTTCTTAACTACTTAACTTTTTTAAGTTACTTAGTGAAAACAGCTTATCATTAAGCTATCTTGAAAGCTTTTTAAACACAATTAAGCATTAGTTAGCAATTTAGAACTTGGAATTTGAAAATTGGAATTTAACTTAAAACCTCAACACTTTATTAAACTTGGAAATTAGTACAAAGCTGAAAGGAAAAGTACAATAAGCTGTAAATGACTTAATTAAAATGACAATTAAACTATTTTTAGCTAGAATATATCTACAATAAGCTACAATGGGTCCTATTTATAGCCGAATGTCTTCATAAGCTTGGTCTTGCAGCTGTGCTTTCTTTAAGAGAGGCTTCAAAGAGTGTGTTAGTTGTGTGAGAGGTTTGACAAAGCTAATCCCAGCCATCAATTATCCTTGTGCTTCTTTTGAGTCAATCACAGCCATCGAATTTTGCTTTTCATTGGAAAAGTGAGGATTGCCAAGGTGGAAAGGGGTTTAGTGGAGTGGGAGAAGGGGTTTTATCCATTGAGGGTTTAAGGTATTGCAAGGTAAAGGGGTGGAAGATGAAAACCCGTGACTAATAGGGTTGTGGGTTCCTTTGGCGGGGAAATTCGTTTAAGGGGGGAACATGGTAAATATTTTGTCCATTTGGCAAGTTCAGTCCCTCAACCATATACTTTCATTTGCAAAGTTCGTCCTTGTGGTAATATAGGTTTGGGGGTTTGGGGGTTTGGCAGAAATGCCCCCTCAACCTATATATGTTGATTGCAAAATTAGTCCCTTTTTAATACAACTTTAGGGGTTGAGCAATTTTGGTCCCTAAAGTTATATTTTCAGTAAATTGCAAATTCAGCCCTTTTCTTTTTATCCTTGTAATACAACTTTGAGGTTTGGCAATTTTGGTCCCTCGAGTTTGTATTCTTTTGATTCAGCTTCTCGGGGTTGACTTTTCTGTTGACTTTTTGACTTTGACTGACTTTGTCTTCGATTTGACTTTGTCTTTTCACACTTTTCCATTATGTGCTCGGTTTTGTCATTTTTAACTTTGTTTTTGTCCTTTTCTTGAATATCTATTTCCTGCACAATACAAATGCAAGACATACAAATATGATGTATTTTTGGTACGTTTTTAGTCATTTAAGTCCGTTTTTAATAGAAAATGGTATGTGTAATTAAGCACATACCAAAATCCCCCATACTAAGGTATTGCCTTATCCTCACGCAATGTTATGAAGTAAACACTTAAGAAAACCAAGAATCTCGATCCCCCTTGACTAATAACTTCGAAAAGTAGCTAAGTGTTCGTCAAGGGGAAACAAAGAATCAATAGCTTCGACAAGTCCCGTTTTCACCATTTTTTATATGTACACTAACTATCCTTAATATTTTTGTATTTTTCCTTTTTCTTTTCTTAACTACCTGTTTGACTTCCTTTATTTTATCAACACTGGGATCATAGAATGAGAAGCGCCCATAGAATAATCTACGGATGTCCTGACGGATAAATTCATCGTCCCCGATTTTTCACTAGTCCCAAGCTAAGCGTAAAAACGAAATCACCGTTAAGTACAAGTAAAGATGCTAACACTACTTATAACTATGACTTGTCAACTTTTAGCTCCCAACAATTATTCAATTAGAGTGATTGTGCTTAATTTTAAGTTAAATTAGATCGACAATTTTTAGAAAGTAGTATAGTTTACGTGCATAACGATATTTCTAAAGAAATATGGGGAAAAAACTAGATCACCCACCAACCAGCATATTCTTGATAGATCCCAGCCGAGTTCGGCTTAGGTTATCAGGTTTTGGACCCCGCAGAGAGAATGATTTGCAATGTAATTAGCGGATATTCTAACCCTTTAGGCGAATTTCTTAGATTTACCGCTAAAATAAACAACACTACTCAATGCCGCAAACATCAATAAATTAATGTTATCATTTAGTTCAGGATTATTCCGGTAGCGACCTTTCTTCTGGATCGTCCCAGCCTATCAGCTACGTGCCCAGGTTTGTGAAACCCCATGGAGAATACTTAATCGAAATAATTCTACCGACGGCAAACCAACAACTTTTGAAGGTCCTTAAAGCAAGTTATTCTTAGTTCAAAATTATTACTTGAGTTAGAAAAAAGAAATCTTAACTATTAAATTATCATTTATTGTATATACTATTTCTACGTCATCATTACATGACTACTCATCGGCCACGCTCTCCGACAAGTGTTAGTGACTTAGTCTGAAGACGTTTCTTGTTGATAACACATTCGAATGCACTTGCATTTTTTTATCTCACCAGAGATTTGTTTTGTAAGACTGCAAATTCGGTTGTGAGCAGGCAATATGCAGTTAGTAACCTTTTATCAGCCACAGTTTTATTTCCTTTATATTTATTTTTTCATTTTTTCATTTTTCCTTTTTTTTTCTATATATTTTTTTTCATTTTGCAACATATTTTCCGTAATAGAGAAAATTTCGTTTTAGAAACTCAAGTGTAAAGTTGAACTAAGATGAATATTTTAGTTTCCGAAAGAGCTTCTTTTTAGAAAACGTCGGACGTTCAGGTTAAAGTTTAAAGCAAAAATTAAGCATGTTTATTGGTCGGTTAAGAGCTTCTGGGAGAAAAAGCGACAAGTTACACTTATAAGCTTTTAAGATTTCCAAATAATCCTTGTTTAGCATCCTACTTGTAAATAACACTATCATTTCTCGTTCTTCGCAAATTTAAAATCCCTAATAAAAGGATCCGCGAATGCTTAGCCTAATAAACTTTCGTTTATTAAATGGTTAAGGGACAAAGCTAGGGTTCAACACGCCCGATCGAGTCAAAATTTATTCTCATTCTCCCCATTAGGAAAGTCAAAACTGTGATAAAATGCTTATTTTATTTTTGAAAATTTTTAAATTTTTTCATTTTTTTGGTATTTTTGCAGAAATTTTGGTGGTAAAAACAGGATTACGTGACAACAACGGCTGCAAGCAACAATCAAATTGAAGATTCCCCCCCATACTAGAACTAAACATCGTCCTCAATGTTTAAAAAGGGGTACCTACGTAAATCTAAGGCCGTTTATTAAGTGTGCCAAAAGATAAAACGTTAGTCGATAAGATTTGGATATTGGATTCCCAAAATGAATGAATGGATGTGAAACTTCTTATGGGATGAAGGGCAAACTGTGATTCCGAGAGTTCTTCACAATCCAGGGAAATTCCTGGACATACAACACAATAAACAAAACACGTGATGGAAGAGGGCGGAGCCTCCTCCACAAAAACACTTATTCATTTCTAATAATACTAATACTGTAGCATGGGGTGCCTCACGAAGGCTTGTTTAAGATCACTATTGCTTGACCCGTCCCGAATTTATTGGTCCTTAGGGACGTCTTGAGATCCAGGACTACCTATTGTGGTTCCCCTCCAAAGTAGTTGCTTCAAACGATGACCATTACTTTGAAAATTTTGCCCAGAGTTTGGGATAACTCCGACAGTGTTATATGGAAAAACTTGGGTTTACAGTGACATTGTCACTCTAGGGGGTCTTAAGCTTGCTCGGAGAAAATCTTCAATCTAGAGTTAAAGAGGAGGACTCGATCACGACATTGAAAAACACGATTTTTGATCTTGGGCCGTAGAACCAGTCCATGGTTCTCTTTGTTTTCTCTTTATAGATCAAAGAGTTTTCATAGGCATGATCACGAAGTTCATTTAGCTCATTGAGTTGAACCTTTCGGTGATCGCCCGTGGGTCTTAGGCAAAGTACGGATGTTTTAAGAGCCATGGCTTTGTGCTCGAGCTCAATCGGAAGATGACATGCCTTCCCGTACACTAGCTTGTATGGAGTACACCCGATGGGTGTTTTGTAAGCTGTGCGGAAGGCCCAAAGTGCGTCATCTAGTTTATCCGACCAAGAGGCACGGTTTTCGCCTATGGTCCTTTCAAGAATTCTTTTCAAACCACGATTGGATACCTCAACCTGCCCACTTATTTGTGGGTGATATGCGGTGGAGAGACGATGAGTGACTCCGTATTTAAGCATGACCTTTGCAAATTAGTCATTGCAAAAATGGGTTCCGCGATCACTTATGATTGCACGAGGGGCACCGAATCTGGCGAAGAGAGATTTAAGAAATTTGCAAACAACTCGGGCGTCATTGGTGGGGAGCGCTTTTGCTTTAACCTATTTCGACAAGTAATCGACGGCCACGAGTATATATTTATTCCCTCTTGAAGACGGGAATGACCTCATGAAGTCAATACCCCAAACGTCAAAGATTTCACAAACTTGGATGGAATTTTAAGGCATCTCATCACGTTGTGAAATTTTTCCTTGACGCTGGCACGAGTCGCAGTTTTTAACCAACTCGTGGGCATCTTTGTAAATTGTGGGCCAGAAGAAACCGGCATCAAAGACCTTTTTGGCGGTGAGATTTGCACCATGATGTCCCCCCGTGGGTCCATTGTGGCAAGCTTCGAGGATGTCGAAAGCTTCCTTGCCGTGCACACACCGCCGGATCACTTGATCCGCACATATCTTAAACAAGAAGGGGTCGTCCCAAAAGTAGTGTTTGACGTCTTTGAAAAACTTTCTTTTCTGCTGAGACGACATCCCTTTGATCACAAAATTCCCCGCATGGTAGTTTGCAAAATCGGCAAACCATGGGGCATCAACACGAAAGGTAACCATCCCAAGTGTCTCGAGAGGAAATGTTTCCGTAATTTCCTTTTTCTCGAGCTCACATTGATGGGGATTTTCAAGTCTAGAAAGGTGGTCGGCGGCGAGATTTTCTGCTCCTTTTTTATCACGGATAACGACATCAAATTCTTGGAGCAGCAAAATCCACCGGAGCAATCTTGGCTTAGCATCCTGCTTAGCGAGCAGATACTTGAGAGCCGAATGGTCCGTATACACTATGCTTTTGGACAAGACAAGATATGGCCGGAATTTCTCGAAAGCATACACTACGGCAAGTAATTCTTTTTCCGTTGTAGTGTAATGTGCTTGAGCCTCGGTCATGGTTTTGCTTGCATAGTGTATCGGCTGGAAGTGCTTGGTCTTACGTTGCCCTAGGACTGCCCCAACAGCAAAATCACTTGCATCACACATGATTTCAAAGGGCAAGTCCCAATCGGGGGCAACTAGAATTGGAGCCTGGGTTAACTTCATCTTAAGGGTCTCAAATGCTTCAATGCATTCCTTCGAGAAGATAAACGGAGTTTCTTTTTCAAGGAGGTGGGTCATAGGCCGGGCGATTTTGGAAAAATCCTGAATAAATCATCGGTAGAAACCGGCATGACCGAGAAAACTTCGAATACCCTTCACGGTAGTGGGATGAGGCAATTTTGCAATGACATCAACTTTCGCCTTATCAACCTCAATCCCGGTCTTAGAAATTTTATGGCCAAGGACTATGCCTTCCTTAACCATAAAGTGGCACTTTTCCTAATTTAGCACAAGATTGGTGTCTTCACACCTTTGGAGCATTTTGTCTAAATGGGAAAGGCAAGAGGAGAAAGAATCACCGAAAACCGAGAAAAATATCCATGAAGGACTTCCATGGTTTTTTATCATCATAATCGTGAAAGATTGCAACCATATACCTTTGAAAGTGCCCGGTGCATTGCATAACCCAAAAGGCATGCGACGATAGGAAAATGTCCCGTAAGGGCAGGTGAAGGTAGTCTTCTCTTGATCAAGTGGGTTAATCGGGATCTGAAAGTAGCCAAAGAATCCATCCAAAAAGCAATAGTACTCATTTCCGGCTAATCTTTCAAGCATCTGATCCATAAATGGTAACAGGAAATGGTCTTTATGAGTTGCATCATTGAGTTTTTGGTAGTCGATGCAAACTCGCCATCCCGTAGCCAACCTAGTGGGTATTAACTCATTTTCTTCATTATTACCACGGTTATGCCATCCCATCATAGGACACAATGAACCGGGCTCACCCAGGGACTGTCAAAGATAGGGTAAATTAACCCGACATCAAGAAGTTTGATAACTTCTTGCTTAATAACCTCATGAATTTTGGGGTTAACCCTTCTCTGATGTTGAACTACGGGTTTGTCATTTTGCTCCATCAAAATCTTATGGGTGCAAAACTGTGGATCTATCCCCTTAGTATCAGAAATCTTCCAAGCTATGGCATGTTTGTGTGACTTAAGAACCTTGATCAGGGCGGTTTTATCCTCATCTTTTAAGTTTTTAGCGATTATGACAGGTAATTTGTCATCACCCTCCAGAAACGCATACTCAAGATGGGATGGTAAGTCTTTAAGTTCTAGGTCGGGAGGATCTTCACATGAAGATTTAATCTTTTCAGGCACATTAATTTCACAAAATGGTGACGGAGGGAGATTTGGGTCACTATTGATCACACTTAACAATTCCTCAAAGTAAAAAATATCTCCCACAGAATCATAGATGCCATCAACACCCGGTGGTATTGAATCATCGTGTTCAAGAAATGCATTGATCTCTTCCATTATAAAATCACTACCTCCGAAGGGAGTGAAAGATGAAGAGCGAGAATTGATCATAAGGTCCGAAGGGGAAGTGGGATTACCACTTTCAGAAATTTTAAGTACTTCTTGAAGATATTCTTCACAAGCAATGTCAATAATATCGACTCGGTTAACCGATTCAATGATATTGTAGGAGAAAGT
>BQNB010055341.1:5000-35498 GCA_026074375.1 Tanacetum coccineum
CGCCGTTGCCGGGGAGTGAAAATTAATCTTGATTTTTATTTGATATTTTGGCCCTTAACATTAGATTAGATCTAACCCTTAGGATTAGTGTAATTTAGATTAGTGTATATTCTTGTATATTCTGTATATTTGTCTTTAATTGTTTGCTTGTATAATTGTTTGTTTGTTTAATTGTTTGCGTATTTAATTATTTTTCTTAATACACTGTTCTTGTCGACAATTGAATACGGCGTATCCACTTCCACTGGATACGGCGTATCCAGTTCTCTGTCCAATACAGCGTATTCATCTCAACAGATTAATACGGCATAACTACTTCCATTGGATAGGATACTTCGATCGTCTTGGAACAGAAATCCCCTAATTAAAATACTTGTTTTCGTGCAAAAAATTCTACCTTCCTTTGAAACAATCCTACTGATTGTTATATCTTGTGTCAGGGTAGTGCATGACAAGGAGTTCTACAAACGAACTATTCACACCTTACAAAGAACCTGAATGAGAATTTCGATCATCAAGGAGACACTTCAAGACTCTAAGTCTTGACGAATTGAGATCGCCTGATTTCAATCTACTTTCTGACCAAGAATACTCGGAGGAAGAAGAAGAGGAAGCAATGGCGGAAACAATGGAACAATACATGAGCAAGACCCGAACGGACTATGGATCAAGAGTCGCTAGGCCTAAAATTGATAACAAAAATCAATTTGAACTGAAATGACCAATTTCTTAAGGATCTTCGAGAAAACACATTTAGCGGTTCGGATAATGAGGATGCAAATGAACACATTGAGAAAGTTCTCGAAATAGTTGACTTATTCCATGTTCCTAACATCACTGTGGATCAACTAATGCTCCGAGTCTTTCCTATATCCTTACCTAGAGCCGCAAGTGATTGGCTAAGAAACGAACCAACTGGTTCAATCAAAACTTGGGAAGATCTTAAAAACTAAGTTTTGTGAACAAATACTGGCACATCTGGTCGAACTGCGAAGAAAAATGGAGGGAAATACAACTTTTCTGCAAGGCCGAATGAAACCCCTTTATCATCCATGGGAGCGCTTTAAGGACTCTTGATATAATGTCCTACACTATTTGGACTAAGATGCAGGAGGTGATTTTGTTCCTACCCCCAATGGGTTGGGATGTTTCAAACAACGACAGTTTCTTGACTCAGAGGTACTGTTCCAATAAGACTGTTGCAGATGCCAAAACACCATCTAAGAAATGGCTGAATACTCTCAAAAATGGCATAATGGAACATCTAGAGGAAGAAGCGAGACTTCTGACGGATTAGCTGCTATACAAGCACAACTAAACAATCTGGGAGAGGTTCAAGAAGGTGATATGAAAAAGTTACTATGCTGCTTAGGTTGGATGCGAACAATGCAAAGGAACCCCATTACACCCAAATTGCCCACAAATAGAAGAAGGGAAAAATCCTAGAAGAATCTTTACTAACAAGCAATTTGGTGGCTTTTCAAGGAGGGGGATATAGAGCAACAGCTCCAGGGTACTATCAAAGGAACAACGCCAATCCTTCGTTCCAAGAATGAAGGCAAACTATGGAAGATACCCTGAGCAAATTCATGAGTGAATCAGAAAAGAAACACGAAGAAAACTCTAACTTGATCAAAGAAATAGAGGGCTTCGACGATGTTGCTATAAGGAACCAAGGAGCATCTGATCAAAAAACTTTAAGAAAATTCAAAAGCGGGCAAATGAGCAAGGTACTATAGTAGAGAGGATTTGAAAGCCTACCAAGCTCAACTGAAACAAACCCAAGAGACCAAGTCAAGTTGATTTCAACCACCATTGGAGCTGATTCAAACTCGATACGCCGTATTGGATCTAACCAATACGTCGTATCCGCTGGACAAAACAGTACACTGTTATACAAGTCAAGACCAATGATGGTTCCTTTTCCAAGTCGTTTAGATTATCATTACTGTGAAGAAGAGGGGAAATATGGACCAAAATTCACGGAAGCTTATGGAGCTTCACTTATCAACAACACCATACCTCGAAAGGAAAAAAGACCCAGGGAGTTTCACTTTACTTTGCTTTATTAATGATTTCTATTTTGACAACGCCCTTGTTGACTTAGGAGCTAGCATTGATGTTATGCCTCTCTCGACCTAACTTAACTTAGGATTAGGCGAATTAACTCACACTAGGTTGACAATGGAATTGGCAGATAGGACAGTGAAATGTCCAAAAGTAATTGCTGAAAACGTACTAGTAGGAATTGGAAAATTTACTTTCCCGGTAGACTTTATAATTCTTGATATGCCCGAGGATATCAAAGTGCCCTTGATCCTTAAAAGACCATTTTTGTCTACCGCCCGTGCTAAGATTAATGTTTACAAAAGAAAGATTACTTTTAAGAGTGGGGAAGAAAAATATTATTTTCAATATAGTGTTAAAATCTGCTAGTAGTATAATTAAGAGGGTCTACATGCTAAGTTTGAGAGAACAAATGGAACTTGATTTAGAAGCTAGGTTTATAGGAGAGACTTTGGTGTTAAATATATCATTAGACCCTTTCTCAGAAGATTACATTGAATTAAATGATTTGAATGAACCATTTGAGCTTAGAAGAAATCAAGGTGATGATTTAATGCCCACCATTGAGGAAGGTGAGGTAATTGAGGAATTTAGAACTAGGGATGAAGATCTTGATACTGGAATTGATGAGTACCCTAGTTATTATGATAAAGATAAGAAAATCCATATAGATTGCGCTCATAACTTAAAGTTTTCATGCATGATAGGATTTGAATTTACTCGCGCTAACTTTTTCCCATTATTGTATGTCAACGTAATGTCAAGAAGATTTCATAATTCGATAATGGAAAATAAGATGGTGTACAAAGGGGATAATGTTGTAGGAGCCTTAATGGATGTGCATGTCTTTGTTGGAACTTTTTTTGTTATGACTGACTTTGAAGTTTTGGAAAATATAGATGCTTATCGTGATGATGGAATGGGTGATTTTATTTTTGGCGAACCATTCTTAAGAGAAGTTGGGATTAAAACAAAATGGTTCGAAGGGATTATTACCCTTTACAATGGTGATGTTGAAGTAGAAACCAAATGGGTGCGATCACATCCGAGGTTTAAACACCACACTAATGAACAATGCAACAAGATCCTACCATTACTAAAGGTAAGTGAGAAAGATGAAAGGAATGGAATCTCGCATGCATACCAAAAGCTTAAGAGGTTCTACAAAGGAGTTTTGAATCTAGGACCCGATTACATTTGAAATGCGAAGATGGAAGAATGGCTCACACGCGGGCACATTAGCGGGCATTAGTTAGAGTAAAAGAGAAGCTGAAGAAAAGTCTAACTTAAAGACTTTGCTATAAACAAAAGTGCTTCCCGGGAAAAAACCCAAAATGTTATTTAATTTTGTTATCGAGTCTGTCTTCCCAGACTTCAATATGGCGTATCTGCCCCATATCATACGGCATATTGATTGTCTGGACGTTATCAGTCTTTATTTTTATGCACTTTAAAAACATTATTGTTAGTTCCAGCGAATATGCCATATCCATTTATTGATACGCCGTATCCATAGTCTGACCCGTATTTAGTTTGTTTAGTTTAGTTTAAATTAACCGTAGGTACCAAGATAGGAATGCACCTATTTTTTTACACATGACCTCGTGAAGGAAATATCGATAAATATTGGTCGAGAATTTACAAATCTGGAAATCTTGAAGTGTTGGAGTCTTGAAACCTCAAGAGGGCTGTTCAACACAAAATCTTGCTCATAAACGCAACATGGAGAATCTACCAAGCAAATATCAGGGGAGTTTCTCATTCTAATTCTTTTTAAATTCCCGTATTTAATGTTTTATATATACAACAAGGACGTTGTATAATTCAAGTGGGGGGATGGAATTAGAATGTTTACTTGTCCTAATTTTCATACTAAAATGCTTAAATTATGCTCAAATTTAAAAAAAATTCAAGCATACTTTTGTGAAATTACATGTTACATAACCCGCACACAATAACCCTTGATAGATATTGTGAGGATTTAACCTTTCCGTTTCTAAATGTTTACCCAAATTCCACAAAATATGAGTGTGCCGGTGATGTTGTAGACTTTAGAACTTGGCTTGGTATATCTATTCGAGACCACAATAATTGAGTATTATGGATTTAATTGTGAGTGACTTGTTTAGATTGTTAAAATTTAGGATTTACAACCAAATCGCCTTTAAGTGTTGTTTATTACTAAACTACGACCGGTTAGTTAACTCCGTTAAACCCTTTTATCACTCTCATCTTTAAAGTGATTATCCACTAGAACAAACCGTAGAGCCAATCCTTTAGGATTGGACAACCATATTTGTTTTGTTACACCTTCACCTTATACATACCCTGTTAGATTAAGTTTAATTTATACTTGCTAGTTGTTTAAAGTGTAAAGTTTGTATTTCCCGAGTCTTGTGTCATTTTCTATCTTTGGTGCGATTGGAAATTTGCACATTGCAAATGAGAATGTATATTAGTAGACAAAACTCATGTGATTTTACTACCGTCACAATTATTGGTGAATCCGAATAACGAAGAAATTACCGAAGGAATTATCCGGAATTATTATGATCATGAAGATGGTGAAACTACACCGAGATTTGAAGTATAGTTAGTAAAAAAATCGAAAAAAGAGAAAAATTGCAAAAAAGAGAAAGAAAGTTTGAAGATAATCGTTTAGCAAAAAGCATTACCGAAGGAATTATCCGAAGGATCGATTATTCGTTGATAGTCTCAAGAATTAACGATATAGGTTTTGTATCAAAGTGGAAAGATATCACACTAACTTGTAGAGTATGTAAAATTTTGGGATGATTAGGAAGTTAACCGTTACAAGAACGCCAACTTAGGTTGTTATTTTTGATCAATGATCAAGATGTTGTAAATAGTTGTGTCTTTGTCATGGTAACGGTCGGGAAAAAGTGTCTAGCAACTTGTACTTTAGGCTTAATCTATTTGTTTCTTGATTTTTATTTAACAACAATTTACTTCCCTCTCACCTAATGATTAGCCGCTGGTTTTACGCGAATGAGGACTTGTTCGAGCGTGCATGTCTATTCCGTTGTTACGGCCATGTATGCATGTCTTAGCTGCCTCGTTGGTTTATGACTTTTGGTGAAAGTTAGAAGGTTCCTACCCTATATCATTCTTCATCCTAACCGTTGGTTAAATTTGAATGAGGATGTGATCGAACACTCATCTATCTCGGCGATTCGGGTGTTATGTGTGCTTCAGCTGCCTTGTTGGAGTGGTACTTTTGGTAAAAGATTGTAGAATGATCAACCGTAAGCCTTTCCATATAAAAACCTATATTTACCTTTATAAACTTGCTACTGCTTGACTTTAGTGGTGGAGATGTGTATCTTGCCAAGCTATGATAGAATACTTTGTCACGGACCGAGAAATTAAGTGAATTAGTTACATGTTACCACATAGATTAGTTGAGTAATTTGAGTGTTTTCATCTTCCTATTTTGTGAGGTGTTTGGTTGTGTACTTGTAATAGATCGAATAAATGCTTTAACGGAAAATATCATTAGGGATACATTTTTGTAACTTATAAAGGATCTTGAGGGACAAGGTAGGATCAAGTGGGGGGATATTATTGACATCAAATATCGTCTATTTTATAGCATCTTTATTCCCTACGGAAAATATTAACTCATTTTGTATAGTTATTGCAAAAATTGTTACTTAATCGTTATATTTGAGAAATTGCAGTAATTATGTGAGTAATTGGTATAGATAGGCCAAAAGGGCATCGATTCTAGAGCTAAATGAGATATTTTAAAGATTACTATTCTGAAGACCTATAGTTCGTATCCATCAAGGAAGATCGGCGTATCCGTTGCTCACTCACCAAAAGGACCACAGAAGAATATAGGATCAATAGGCCGTATTACAGAGGACTCAATGGCCGTATTCCAAGATATGGAAATCCAAATATAATATTCTTGGAGATTATCAACTGGTCCTACTCCAAGAAAATCCCATACGCTGTATCCAACCATTGGATACACCGTATCGACCAGACATTCTAGTCCTTATAGATAGAAAACTCAAAAAAAATAAGTTTTAGTTGCTAAATACTTATATTCTCGATACCTAAACCATAAAAGTCGATTTTCAGAGGAGAAAAAGAGCAGAAGAGGTCGAGCAACGTATTCAATTCCATAGAAGACAACGTGTAATCCCATATACTTTAGTAATCGTTCAGTTTTGGTATCATCGTTATACTCGGTTAGTATACCTTGGCATAAACAATTGCCTCTTGTATTTGTATTATGACGTTTGTAGCTAATTCCTTTGGGTATTAGCCCATTATTATTGAAGATCTGAATGTTTGGTATTTGTTTATATCGATTTCTTGATTTATCGTTGAGTGCTTGTTTATGTTTATCAATTTATACTTGTTTACGCATTTTTGTATGCGACCTATCATTCAACTGGATCTAGTGAAGTAGACCAAGCGGATCTAGAGTCCGGAATAGCTCTCCATATTGTAATTTATACATCTAGAATAATAGTTACACAAGTATTGTCCTTCTAAGTCTGTATCTAGTTACGCTTCGGGCTTAACTAGTTAATTGGATATTGCCGATGGTTTGTTGATCATGTTGACTAGCAGGTGACCTAGATAATTCAACAAGTAACGTTCTAATTCCATTGGATAGTTGGACAAGTGGACTACTAGTGTATAGATTGCCATTAAGCGGTAAGTGGGTAAAGTCTCTATGAGCCAGAGTTTAACAAGATCACCATTGCTACTTACCACGAAACTACTAGCACGAAACTACTACCGATCGGGTACACTGCCCGTTAAAGTGTTGTTTTTGGTTGAGTCGGCAAAATATAAATTTAACAAGATATTAATTAAATTGATAGATTTAACCTTGCTTCAAGTGTTCGACACCCTACTTACCACGAAACTACTACCGATCGGGTACACTGCCCGTTAAAGTGTTGTTTTTTGTTGAGTCGACAAAATATAAAGTTAAAACTTGAATCATCTTAAATAAACCACACACAACGACACATCACATCCCATGAATTCAAGGAGAATGATTGAACTAGAAATATCTTTGTATTTTCATCTCCACATCCGGCCATATATACATATATATGATGAAATTTTGTAAATTTTTGAGTATTGTGTACAATTGTGGTTATTTGTTGAAGCGTAGAAAAGTTTTGGTGGTTCCGGGTATGCCTAAATGTATTTTATCGCGAAACGTTAACACTTTACGTAACCAATAAAAATAAAATATGTAAAGTTAATAATTATCCTCTAAATAATTATCTAAAACTTGCTTGACGTAAACATTTAATTGTTTGATGCCCGTTTACGTTGAATGACCATTTTTAGCTTACGCGATTTAACTTAACACTTTAAAATTAAAAGCAAACGCGTATAAGACTAAAAATAAATAGTGAAATAAATGACGTCGTAAATAACCCTAAAACACGGCGTGTTATAGTCTCCCCCCGTTAAATGAGCCTTGTCCTTAAGGCTTAAGACGCGGTACTTGACAGCGGTGCAGTTTTTGTAAAGAGGTGTGGATACTTCTTCCGGAATTGGTCTTCACGTTCCCATGTAAACTCAGGACCTCTCCTGGAGTTCCATCGAACCTTGACAATTAAAATGCGGCTTCATTTCAAGCGTTTAACTGCACGATCCATGATTTTGACTGGTTCCTCGACAAAATGAAGTTTGTCATCAATATGGAGTCCATCCAATGGAACAGCTAATGGTTCGTCGGCATATCACTTCTTCAAGTTGGATACATGAAACGTATTGTGAACCCTGCTCAGCTCTTGAGGAAAATCAAGCTTGTAAGCAATGGCTCCTACCTTTTCTAACACTTTGAAAGGTCCAACATATCTGGGGTTTAGCTTCCCCCGTTTGCCAAAACGTACTACTCCTTTCTAAGGTAAAACCTTGAGCATAACTCTATCTCCAATTTGAAATTTCATCGACTTACGCTTTAAATCGGCGTAACTCTTTTGCCGATCATGTGTGGCTTGAATTCTTTGCTTGATTTGAATGATCTTCTCGGTCGTCTCTTGAACTATTTCTGGACCAGTGAGTTGAACTTCTCCAACCTCAGCCCAACAAACAGGTGAACGACACTTTCGACCATAAAGTGCTTCAAAGGGTGCAGCCTTGATGCTAGCGTGATAACTATTGTTATATGAAAACTCGTGTTGGGATTAAAAGACTTCAAGATGATTCTTAGAGTTACTACTGCTCAGGTATATATTAGTGTTGTCAAGCATAACTTAGTGCTGCTAGTAATACTACTGAAAATTATGCTAAGTAGTTAGTACTGGTAGTATAAAAGTTACTACTGCTCGTTACTACTGTTAGTATAAAGTTACTGCTGCTAGTAGAAGTTAAGACTGCTCAGAGATGAAGATTGAAAATATACTAAGTAGTTACTACTACTAGTACAAAAGTTAGTACTTCTAGTGTATGTTAGTACTGTTAAAGTAAACATCTAAGTGGTTAATGTTGCTTGTGCTCAGTTACAACTACTGAGTGATTACTACCGCTAGAAGGATTATGCTGACAGAGAAGGGATAAAGATTGATTGGAGAACAAAAATACTTACGAAGATAAGTATTGGTTATTTGTAAAGAAGATATGTATAACTTATTTGTTTAAGAGATTACGTTTGTTTTATTAGAATTGTTCTTGATAAGTTTGAAAGTTATTGTAAGCCTTGTAGGACTCCTTGGTGTATAAAAGGAGGTCTTATGGCATAATGTTAGATATACATCTTTGATATTCGTAGCTTCAAGGTTTTGTAAACCCTAACACTATTAAGAGTGTTCATTTTATATTGAGGCTGAAAGTTTAGTAATCTGTCTTGTTATTGATTTTGTTACTGTTTTATTAGAATTCTTCTTAGTATCATTGACTAGATTCTGCATAGTCTTTGATATTCATAATCAAAGTTTCTACCATATTTGTCTTAAATTTATTCAATACAACTAAGCTTCTTACAAGCTAAGCAAGATCTATTCAAGTGGAATCAACAAGTGGTATCAGAGCTTGTTGAGAAACTTTAAATTAGAAAAAACAATCTACACATATCAGAACTATTTGTTTGTGAAAACATGGAGGCAGGATCTTCAACAATGGTTACTGTTGCAAAACTTCCAGTACTCAATCCAGGAGAATTTGAGCTTTGGAAAATAAGGATAGAACAGTACTTCCTAATGACAGATTATGCTCTTTGGGAAGTAATAGTAAATGGAGACTCACCTCCACCAAAGAGAACTGTTGATGGTGTTGAGCAAACATATCCTCCTACAACTGCAGAGGAGAAGTTAGCAAGGAAGAATGAGTTAAAGGCAAGAGGTACACTATTGATGGCTCTTCCAAATGAACATCAACTAAAGTTTAATACCTACAAATGTGCCAAGACTCTGATGGATGCCATAGAGAAAAGGTTTGGAGGTAATAAGGAGTCAAAGAAAACTCAGAAGACACTTCTAAAGCAACAGTATGAGAATTTCAATGGATCAAGCTCAAAAGGACTTGATCAAACCTATGATAAGCTTCAAAAGCTTATCAGTCAGCTAGAGATTCTTTTTTTTTTTTTTTTTTTTTTTTTTTTTTTTTTTTTTTTTTTTTTTTTTTTTTTTTTTTATGGGTGAAACTATTTCTCAAGAAGATATGAATCTAAAGTTTCTAAGAAGTCTCTCATCAGAATGGAAGACTGACATAGCAATTCTATACACTAAGATAATATACTTATAAGAGAGCTTTAAGAAAATTCCAAAAGTAACCCTTAAGGAAAATTCACTCAAAATATATATAATTTTGACGTATATTAACCGGGAAGTATGATTCACGGTCGTTATTCCCCAATGATTTATGAAATTGAAACCACGTTTGATTTAGACAATGATTTGAATGGGTTCGAAGATTGGATTGGTTATCTATTTCTACGAATGAAAAATACGGGAAAGTAATTAAATCACAAAACGAATAACCGGAATTTAAACAAACGCAACAATTTAGCAAGTAAACTAAATTTAAAACCTACGAATGCAAATTTAATATCTAAACCTAAATTAAGACAAAGGAAAATTTTAAGAAAAATAAAATTATTTTTTTTAATTTTTTTAATTTTTTTTATGATTTAAAAGCTAATTTAATGATTAAAAAGCCTAGAAAATAACAAATTAATTCCTAAAAATTCTAAAAAATGATTTTAAATTTTAGAAAAATCTAAGAACTGATAAAAACTCAGAAAACTATTTTTAACTATTTTTTATAATAAAATCCTATTTTATAAAACTAAATTAAAAAGCTTAAAAACGAGATTAAAAATCTAAAAGTGACAAAAATGATTTTAATGCATGTAAACCTAAAAGAATTTATTCTAAATCTAAAAAACTATTTTTTTATTTTTTAAAGTTATTTTTCTATTTTTTTATTGATTTTTGAAAATTTTATTTTAAGAAAAATGGTAAAAATTAAACTATTAATGAGAAAATTCCAGAAAAATTACTAAAAATCCTAAATGATGAAAAGAAGAAAGGAAAAATAGAAGCAAGTGCCCAGCTTATCTAATAAGCTAGGAAAAACTCCTAATAAGCTACGGCTTATTTTGAAAATAGAAAATTAAAAAGGTGTTAAAAGGAAAGTGTGTGAGAGTTATGATGGATGAGCTATTGTAGCAAGATGGTTAAGTGTGTGTGTATGTAAAGGCAAGGTCGTGGGTTCGAGTCCCAGGCCTAGCTTTTTGCTAATTTTTTATTTTTGAAAAAGTTAAAAACAAAGTTGTAGAAAACCTGAAAACAAACAACTTTAATAAAAGAAATTATTTTTGAAAATCACTAAATAAGCTGAAAACTGGCTTAAAAGACAGAAAAACTCTTAAAACTATTTTTTTTACTTTTTGGCTTTTTATCTAAAATTGACAACTTAAAAAGCTAACAATAAGCTAAAAGCTAGGAAAGCAAACTATAAGCAAACTATATTAAACCTAATAAGCTAGTTTAAACAAGAAAATAAGCAAAAGGAAAGGAAATAAGCAGATTAAGCACTTAAAATAAAACTGTAAACCAAACAGTCAACTAGCAACTTTTGAGCTTAAATTTAAACTAGCAAATAAGGACTTAAGACAAAATGGCTTGCACTTACTGAAAGCTTATACTACTAACTATTTGAAAATGCTTTTTAAAACTATTTTGAACTACAAGAGCTTAATGAAAAAGCTATTTGAAAACAACATGCAGACAGAATACTATTTTTTTTGAATTTTTATGAAAAGACAAAGAACAATATTGCAAACCTAATTCAGATAAGCAAATAAACTTTTTAAGCTAAAATAAGACCTAAGCTATCTATATTAACCTAAAAACTACTTGTGCAAAGAAAATTAAAAGCTAAAAACTACTTTTACTTACTAAAATTTAAGCTAGAAAATGGACAGTTTGGCTGTTCTTTATGCTGATGCAGTTAACCAAAAACACAAAACATAAGTGCAGACCTAATGACTTGGTTATAACAACTTTCAAATCACCAAAACAAACTCAACAAAAGCATTAACAATTACTAGGACAGATTAGAGCTAGATATGCACTATGACAAACTTAATGGCACAGGTCCAAAGTATTAACTAGAAAACATATGAAAACTGGATTAAACCTACAAGCTACTCTAAATCCTGCTTATATAAACTTATTAATGAGATTTAAAGTGATCCAAAAGTCCAAATGGCTTTGACAGTACTAACTAGAGTTAGTACTGTCAATAGCCAAACACCCCTTTAAACTTATTCAACTCCATTATAGGCTTATGATAATGAGATTTTAAGCACAAGTATCAATTACCAGATGCTAAACAGCTTATAATAACCACAATGAACATGTATGAATAAGCAAATAAGCTAGAAATAAAGAGCTAATAACTATGCTACTAATATTTTTGATTTTTATTGATTTATAAGACAATATGAAGAAAACTAAGATCTAAGCTATCAAACTTGAAAATAGATACTCAAACATACTTAATAAGCACAAATACATAGATTTAAGCACAAATAAGCAAGAAATAAGCAGATTAAGCAAATTTAAACTAGAAACTTAAAAACAGAATAGTAAATGAAGACTTACACTGCCTTAAGCTAATCAAGGCTTTCAAATGATCTTATTGAAGCTAGTCAACATGCTCTAGCTTTTCACAAGATAAGTAGTAAGGTCAATAAGCTTCCTTTGTAAGCTTATCATCCAAGTAACCAAATCCACATATAGCAAAGGTATTAACTGATTTGAAAGGTTAAAGTAGATTAAATGGCTGATTTGAACTCAATCTAAGCTTATAGACTCAGAGAGCTTAAGAGAGCTTATACAAGCTTATGAAACAGTAACATGAGAATTTGGGTTTGTAAAAGCTTAATAGTAAAAACAGATTTATGTAATAGTAAAAGATGATTTCATTAATAGGAAAACAAATTACAATACTTTGAAAAGGAGATTACAAAAGCTTTAATAAGAAAATTACATTTAAGTAAAAAAGATTACAAAAGCTACTTAAGAAAACTTAAAAAAATGCAGAAAAAAGAAGATGATGTGTGTGTGAGTGAGGAGCTCTATTTATAGCCTTGAAGAGATGCTTCTAGGTCTTCTTAGCCCGCTCCTCAATAATTGATCTTGCCCCTTAATTCTTTGCCCATCATTGGATCCTTATTGTGGATCATCGGATTAAATGAGTAAGCACACGGATTGCCAACGTGGCGTTCTGTGTGTTAGAGCACTTGTGCTTTATTTTGCACTCAATTTAGTGCAAATCCTTGTCCTTGGTGTGCTTTCTTCCATATACGCGTGTCATTCTTTGTGGGTTTCCACCAATGAGAGCCCCTCAATGACGTATAACTCTGCCACCTTGTTACTTGCCCTTTGAATTGTTAAGCCACATCATTAATTAGAGTTTACCCGATGTTTTAAGGTGGGTAACTCGTTGAGACGACGATGAATAGTAAAAGTCCTTTGGCACCATTTTTAACCGTTTGGTTTGAGAGTTTGATTGGGCTTGGGTGGGCTTTGACTAAGTTTGGGCCATGGTTACATAATAAAGGGAATAGGTCACGGTTATTGGGTTAAGTGAGATAACGAGCGTTATCTCTTATAGTATAAAGAGATAACGACCGTTAGGGCTTATAAGGGTTATTTTTTGTATTTTGGTTTAACTATGAGGGCTGTTTTGGACATTTTGGAGTTTTTGTCTTCTTGTGGTTGACCAAGGTTGACCAGTTGACTTGAGTTGACCATTGGTTGACTTGAGTTGACTATTTGATCTTTCAGCCATCAAATCCCCGGCACTTGTACAATCATTCCTTTCTCGTGTCCGTGTTTGTCCGGTTTTGACTGTTTTCTTAATATGTTTGCATTATCCGTACCTACACAATCACAAAGACAAAACAAGCATTTTATGCACAATTTTGGTCTTTTAAAGGGCATTTTTAGTATAAAACAGATATGTGTTTTCACACATATCAAAATTCCCCAAACTAAAGGTTGCCGTGTCCTCACGCAATATTATATGCTCTAAAACCAAATACTTCAAAACCTCCTCAAACTAATCCTTTATGAAGTAGTAAAGTCTTTTGAGGGGAGAGTTAAGAAATCACAAGCTTCAAAACACCCTGCTTTCCCATTTTCCAAAGTTTTTTTCATTTTTATGATTTTTTCTTAATTTCCTAACTACAACTTATTTATTGAATGACATAATGTAATGTTTTCATTATCTTTCGATAACTTTTAGGATCATAGAACAAAAAGCACAAAAGTGTCTAAAGAGATAAATTCATCGTCCTCGATTTTTCACTTCTCCATACCAAGCTTAAAATGAAATCACCGCCAAGTACAAGTTAGGATGCTAGCGCTACTCATATTTGCAACTTGTGAACTTTTTACTCCCGACAATTATTATAAGTTAGTGAGTATGCTAATTTCATATTAACCGAAGGATCAAACACTTTAGAAAAGTTGGCAATTTTCCAGCTTACGTATTTGATCAAGATTAATGGTTTGAAGGCGTGATCATCACATGTAGCGTCTTTCGTCTCGCGCTCATCCCTACTTGCGCTAAGTGACCAGGCTTTTGACATCTCATAGAGACTAGTATCGGGACTCACGGACCTTCGGATTTAAAAACCCTTGGACTTCCCGTTTACACACGGAGATACTACAACTAAAGTAAAATAATTTTAGTTCAAAAATATATTTAAATTTAAGAAAAAGAGATTTTCCCTACACTTAACATAATTACTTTAGTTACACTATGGGCTTTCTTTTCATTTTTCATCATCATTTTTCATTTTTTTTGCTGTAATCATAATATATTACCGTCATCATTTACATGACTACAACATCGGCCACGCCTCCGACAAGATGTAGTGACTTAGTTTGACGACGGTCCTCCGCCTTATATGAAGACTTCAACATCGGCCACGCCTCCGACAAGATGAAGTAATCTGGTGGAGATATTTTTCTACTTATTAACTTTATTTATTTATTTATTTGCAACATTAATACGCGAAGTAGAGAAAATTTCGATTTAGAAAATTTAAGTATAAAGCTGGACTAAGATTAAATAGATTAATGTCATCGACTACATCAATAGAGCTTAAAATTCAAAAATTATAAATTTAAGTTTAGTTTTCGAAAATAGCACTTATTATTAGTCCGGTTAAGAGCTTACGGGAGAAAAAGCGACAAATTACATTTATGAGCTCTTAAGATTTCCAAATAATCTTTGCTTAGCATCTAACTTCTACTTAACACTATCATTTTTCGTTCTTCACAATTTTGCGAACGCTTAGCCTAAAAGTTAAGGAGAAAGCTAAGATATAAAATCGGTCGGGTCAAAATTTACTTTTGTTCTCACCAACGGAAAACCTACATTCGTGTCAAATTTGTTTTTTATTTTTTAATTAACAAGACTGAAAATTTTAAAAATTTTGTTTTTGTTTTTTTTTTTGCGGGAAAACAGGGTACGTGAGAACAACGGGCAAAAGTAGGTAGATCATATCGAAGATATACCACCCCATACCTAAAAAATAAACTTGTCCTCAGTGTTTCTAGTCATTTGGCTTGAAAAACCCCATACTAGAACTCAAAAAGTTGAATGCATAACCCAAGCATGGAGAAAGTATAACAAAAATCTTAAGCCGTTTATTAAGTGCGCTACAAGATAATTGGTAGTCGATAAAAATCTAGGATATCGGATGTCCCCAAACTAATGGCAAGCAAAGGTGGATGCTCGGAGTGAGCCGGGACAAAACATCGAACACGAGAGACTTCAAAAAATTTTGGTTTCATCCTACAAACAATCACAAGCACAAACAACAAGAATCGGAAGAGTACAAGCCTCCTCACATCACATTAGAGTTAGAAAATAGAAAAAAGAAAGATAAGCATGGGGTGCCTCCCACGAAGCAACTTGTTTTTGGTCATCGAGTTACAAGCTCGACTCGATCCCTGAATTCATTCGTCCTTAGGGAAAGTCTGAAGATCCGGGACAACCATTGTTGGTGTGTCTCCTCCGAAGTAAGGCTTAATTCGGTGGCAATTAACTTTGAAGTTTGATCCGTCGGCATGAGATAATTTTGCAGTGCCATATGGAAAAACTTTGGTTATAGTGAAAGGGCCGGACCATCGGGTTTTAAGCTTCCCCGAGAATATCTTTAGACGAGAGTTGAAAAGCAAGACTTGATCACCAACATTGAATATGCGGTTTTTGATTTTCGAGTCATGAAGCTTCTTCGTCCTCTCCTTATAAATCAAAGAATTCTCGTATGCTTGATCACGAAGCTCATTAAGTTCATTAAGTTGCAGCTTCCGATGATCGCCCGCGGTTTTAAGATCGAAATTAGCATGTTTTAATGCCCATTATGCTTTATGCTCTAATTCGATAGGTAGATGACATGACTTTCCATACACGAGCTTGTAAGGAATGCCCATAGAGCGTCATCAAGCCTATCGGACCACGAGGCACGGTTTTCTCCAACCGTCCTTTCTAAAATACGTTTTAACCTACGATTCGACACCTCGACTTGACCACTCATTTGAGGGTGGTAAGCGGTAGCAAGACGATGAGTGACCCCATACTTAGACATTACTTTAGCAAATTTATCATTACAGAAATGGGTCCCACGATTGCTTATAATAGCTCTCGGTGTACCGAATCGGGCAAAAAGAGATTTCAAAAACTTAACTACAACTCTAGCATCGTTAGTGGGGAGCGCCTTGGCTTCGACCCATTTGGATAGGTAATCAACGGCTACGAGTATGTATTTATTTCCTCTAGATGACGGAAATGGTCCCATGAAGTCTATGCCCCAGACATCAAAGATTTCACACACTTGGATGGAATTTTGTGGCATCTCATCACGCTGTGAAATTTTTCCCTGACGCTGGCATGAGTCACAGTTTTTGACTAACTCATGGGCATCTTTGTAGATTGTGGGCCAATAAAATCCTGAATCAAAAACCTTTTTGGCGGTGTAGTTGGCACCGTAATGTCCCCCGGTGGGTCCACTATGGCAAGCTGTGAGGATGTCGACAGCTTCTTGGCCCGAAACACATCGCCGGATCACTTGATCCGCACAGGTTTTGAATAGAAAAGGGTCGTCCCAAAAATAGTGTTTGACATCTTTGAAAAATTTGTTTTTCTGCTGAGTTGACATTCCTTTGACAATGAAATTCCCCGCGTGGTAATTTGCATAATCGGCAAACCACGGGGTACTTGGGTCACCACGAGAAGTCACCATATTAAGTGTCTCGAGAGGAAAATTTTTGTTTATTTCCTTTGGATCGAGAACATTTTCATACGGGTTTTCTAATCGGGAAAGATGATCGGCCGCGTAGTTCTCGGCTCCCTTCGTATCAATTACTTTAAAATCGAATTCTTGAAGGAGGAGAACCCACCGGAGCAATCGCGCCTTGGCGTCTTTCTTATTAAAGAGGTATTTAAGGGCGGAATGATCCGTATACACTATGCTTTTATTCATGATGAGGTACGACCGGAATTTTTCGAAGGCGTACACCACGGCTAACATTTCCTTTTCCGTTGTGGTGTAGTTTGATTCCGCCTCGGTCATTGTTTTGCTTGCATAATGTATAGGCCTAAAGTGTTTCTCAATTCGTTGCCCCAGAACCGCACCATGCATAGTCGCTTTTTTCCCCCCCCCGCTCGCATCGCACATAAGCTCAAAGGGCTGGTCCCAGTCGGGGGCAATCAGAATTGGAGCTTCCGTAAGTTTTTTCTTTAAAATCTGAAAAGCTTGAATGCAATCTTCGGAGAAAATAAAAGGAGTGTTTTTCTCAAGGAGATGGGTCATGGGTCGAGAAATTTTTGAAAAGTCCTTGATGAATCTATGGTAGAAACCTGCATGTCCGAGAAAACTCCTAATACCCTTGACGGTAGTTGGATGAGGTAATTTAGCAATGACGTCTATTTTGGCTTTGTCGACTTCTATTCCTTTCTTTGAAATTTTGTGTCCAAGAACGATGCCTTCTTTCACCATAAAATGGCTTTTCTCCCAATTTAGAGCCAAATTAGTGTCTTCACACCGTTTAAGCATCTTTTCTAAATTAGAAAGGCACGTAGAGAAAGAATTTCCAAAAACTAAAAAGTCATCCATGAAAACTTCCATCGTCTTTTCAATCATATCATGGAAGATAGCCATCATACACCTCTGGAACGTGCCTGGTGCATTGCATAAGCCAAAAGGCATGCGGCGGTAAGCAAACGTTCCGTATGGGCAGGTGAATGTGGTCTTTTCCTGATCTTTCGGATCGATTGGTATTTGAAAGTAACCCGAGAAACCATCGAGGAAACAATAGTATTCATTTCCTGCGAGTCTCTCAAGCATTTGATCCATAAACGGCAAAGGGAAGTGGTCTTTCCGGGTGGCTTCGTTCAACTTACGATAATCAATACAAACTCTCCATCCCGTTACAAGTCTAGTTGGTACTAACTCATTTTCAACATTGGTCACTACGGTCATCCCTCCTTTCTTTGGCACACAGTGCACTGGGCTCACCCAAGGACTATCCGAGATTGGGTAGATCAATCCAGCGTCAAGAAGTTTTTCAACCTCTTTCTTAATGACATCATGGATCTTTGGATTAACCCTTCTCTGATGTTGGACCGCTGGTTCGTAGTCCTCTTCCATTAAAATTTTATGAGAACAAAATTCTAGGTTAATACCCTTTATGTTAGAGAGTTTCTAAGCGATTGCTTGCTTTCGGGACATTAAAACCTTTATGAGAGCGATCTTTTCATCGACACTTAAATATTTGGCAATTATGACTGGCAACTTGTTGTTGTCTTCCAAAAATGCATATTCGAGATGAGGTGGTAAGTCCTTAAGTTCAACCTCGGGAGGTTCATCAATTGAAGATTTGGAAGTTTTGGCTTCACACAGTTTAAGTTCCTTTTTGATTTATGGAAAATAATTTCCTTGGTTCGGAGATGGTGAAGGATCACTATTAAGGAGTGCTTCAAGAATAAGAATGTCCCCCTCGGGGTCATAATAAGATTCATCAACTTCTAGTGAAGTTGGATCGTCGGCTAGAGCAAAAAAAGCATTAGCTTCTTCTAGAAGTAGAAAATCACTATCCCAGAAAGGAGTGAGAGTCAGAGAAGAATTTGAAACTATCGGGTCATATCCGGGAGTTAGATTGCCACTGGCGATCATGTCTGAAAATCCTAGAACTTCCTGAGAATACTCCTCACAAGCTAATTCAACAACGTCGATTCGATTCGCCGTCATATCATTATAATTAACCGAGTATCTTGAAGTTTGATCAAGATTATAAATAATAGCCTCATTGTCTACTTGAAGGGTTAATTCACCTTCGTACACGTCTATCAAAGCACGACTGGTCTTAAGAAAACACATCCCGAGAATTAAAGGTACTCGAGGGTCTGGTTCAAAATCTACGACCACAAAGTCGGATGGAAACTGGAATACACCAACTTTAACGTTGACATCTTTAGCAATACCGATTGGTCAGGAAATCGAACGGTCTGCTAGTTCTAGTGTCATGCACGTCGGAGTCAGGTTTGGAAGGTTAATCTTTTTCCACATGGAAAATGGCATGAGATTTATGCTTGCGTCAAGATCGGCCAAGGCTAAACACTCATCCATTCTGGGAAATTTACATGGAATAAGGAATCTGCCGGGGTCACCAAGTTTTTTGGGTAACTTGTTAAGTATGATCGCCGAGCAATGTTCGTTCAAAGGGGTTCTAGCCATCTCATTAAGCTTTTCTTTATTTCCGATTAAGGCTTTAAGAGTTGAAGCAAATTTGGGCATAAGAGTCAAAGCATCCATGAAACTAATTTCGAAACTCATATCTTTAAAGATTTCATAGAATTTCTCTTTTTGTTCGTTAGTATTTTCACAGCGCTTCTCATCATTTCGCCTTGAAGGATAAGGAATCGACAGTTTCTGGTTAGGCATCGGTGCACTAATTGAAGTAACAACTGGCTCAGAAACTGGATTTTGGTTTTCAACTAGGAAAACTGGAGGTTGGACGTCTTCATTAATTCCGTTATTATTAGGAAGAATCGTGTCCTTTGTTACCTCGGTTCTACGTTCCACTACTTTAGGAGACGAAGTAGTAGGAATCGCAGGTCCTTGATAAGCAACACCACTTCGGGTAGTAATACCCTTCAAGTCTTCCTTTGGGTTAGTAACAGTGTTACTTGGAAGAGAACCTGAACTCAAAGTTGAAGTAGTATTGAAATTTACAAATTTAGAAAGCATCTCTGTTAAATTTGTCATCTGGTTTTGTAAACCTTGGCCTTGATTTTGCATATTTCTCAATACAGCATCATTAGCCTTGACATAATTCTCAAAATCAGTTTTTGAAATATCTTGCATTTGCGGAGCGGTAGCTTGATAAGGTTGAGCTTGGTAAACTGGTGGTTGACTAGTCGAAGGTTGATACACTTGTCCTTGATAGAAGTTATTTCCTCGGTTTTGATTAAAATTGGTTCCTCGATTTTGGTTGAAATTATTCCCTTGATTCTGATTAAAACGGTTTTGATTGTTTTGAATCGGAGGAAAACTAGGAGGTCGGATTTGGTTTGCAACCATCGGAGGTCTAGAATTGGTATTTCCTTGATTAAAGTTGGCTGCAGCAGCTTGTGAAACGTACTCTTGAATATTGTCTCGATTATCATTGCATCGGTGGATGGACAATTTCTATATGGGAATGAGACCTCCACAAGTTACACAACTCTGCTCGACCGCTTTTACGGGCACGGGAGCTTGGGCTTTTTGCTTGTCGATAAGCATAGTCTTCATCATATACTTAGGTTCAGAAACTTCGGTTGTAAGAGCAGCAACATCGGGTGAAATTCCGGGGGTAGATGAATTTGAACTCACTTTGGCAACGACTGCCTTGTTTCGTGAATTACGAACTTTGGATTTACTCTCGATAATTTTCAAGCATTCACGAGGCATCTTATCCAAAACGTTTCCACCCGCAGCGGAATTCAACGAATCTTGATCATTTGCATTCAAGCATTGTTAAAACCGTATTACTTGAGTAGTTTGAAAATCCGTGATGTGGGCATGCTTGAAGAAGATCATTAAATCGATCCCAAGCCTCGTAAAACGATTCGTCAAATCTTTGTTAAAATCTCGTGATTTCGTTTCGAAGATTTGTCATTTTTGAAGGAGGAAAGAATGATTAATGAATTTTGAAACAGATCAACCCATGTAAAAATGTGATCGAGGTGGTTCTTTTTCTAGCCAAATCCGGCTGAACCTTCGAGAGAGAATTGGAAAAAGATAGCTTAATTGAGTGTCGGATGTCCAGGGAATCTCATCGTTTAGGTGATCTCTTATTAATAATAAAAAGGATGTGAGCATGTGGATCCCTTTATCATGTCCGAAAAACTGCTTGTTTTGAACAAGATTGATCAAACCATGCTTTAACTCAAAATTAGCATTGATTTCTGGAATTACGATTGCATCCTCGTACCCCTTGGTGGTGCTTAGAGCAATTCCGCCATAGTCCGGTTATCGGCCATTGGAACTAGGGGAGGATTATCAAAAGGTTCTTCTAAATTAAACGGTTCTACAACAGCCGGTGGGGCTTGTTGTTGACGGTTACGGTTACGGTTGCGGGTTTGAGAACAAGTGCGCATGCACAAAATAGAAAAAGAAAATTTATACTATTTTTTTTTAGATTTTTTAATTTATTAACCATCTATTTTAACGGATAACGAGAAGACAATTTAAACCAAATAATCAAATTCACTTCACGATAGCTCTTAAAAATTTTACTTTTTAAGGTGAGCCGTTACTCGTAAATGACACAAATGACAAGTTTTTAAATTTTTGGTTTAGGAACTTATTAATGGATAATACCTCAATGGAAGGTATTATTTGTTGGTGTTTTTTACCAACTTTGTTTATTTTTATATATTTTTTTATGGACAATTTTTTATATTTTTTATTATTTTTATTTTTTTATTATATTTTATTATATGATAATTATACTAATAAAAGAAAAGAAAATTATTTTTTTACTTTTTACTTTTTTTTTTATTTTTATAAAAGCGTAACTTTCGAAAACGAAAGGTTCTCCAAATCACGATCGACAAACTTCAAACGAAAGAATCTTAATCACAAATCCCCGGCAACGGCGCCAAAAATTGGTGTAGTATATAATACACGCGATATAATATACGTATATTAACCGGGAAGTATGATTCCCGAGTCGTTATTTCCCCAACAATTTATGAAATTGAAACCATGTTTGAATTCGGACAATGATTTGAATGGAATCGAAGATTGATTTCATTATCTATTTCTATGAATTAAAAAAAACAATTAAAATAAGCAAACCATAACAATTAAGCACAAAAACAAATAACGGGTACGAGAAAAACGTGACAAATAAGCAAGTATGACCAATTTTAAGCCTATGAATGCAAATTTAATTTTTAAACCTAAATTAAGATAAAAGAAAATGTTAAGAAAAAGAAATTATTTTTTTGATTATTTTTGATTTTTTTATGAATAAAAAGCTAATTTAATGATTAAACATCCTAGAAAATGACAAATTAGTTCCTAAAAATTCAAAAAAAATGATTTTAAACTTTAGAAAAATCTAAGAAACGATAAGAACTCAAAAAACTATTTTAAACATTTTTTATATTTAAATCCTATTTTATAAAACTAATTTAAAAAGCTTAAAAATGAAATTTAAAATCTAAAAATGGAAAAAATGATTTTAAAGCTTGTAAACCTTAAAGTAATTATTCTAAATCTAAAAACTATTTTTTTGTATCTTTAAAAATTATTTTTCTATTTTTTATGGATTTTCTAAAAATTTAAACTAAGAAAAATGATTAAAAATAAACTAATAATAGGAAAAATCCAGAAAAATCACAAAAAGTACTAAATGATGCAAGGAATTAAAGAAAAATAAAAGCAGAAACCCAGCCTATCTAATAAGCTAGGAAAAAGCTATACTAAGCTACGGCTTATTTATTTGGACTAAATGCAAAACGTGTATAAGAATAAGGTGGAAATAAACACTCACGGATGAGCTATTGAAGCACAATGGTAAGTGAGTGTGTATGTAAAGGCAATGTCGTAGGTTCGAGTCCCAGGCCTTGTTTTTTGTTTTTTTTTTCAAAAAGTTTAAAAAACAAAGTTGTGGAAAACCTGAAAACTAACTACTTTAATAAAAGAAATTATTTTTGAAAACCACTAAATAAGCTAGAAATTTGCTTTTTAACTCAGAAGAAAAAATGCTTAACTACTCTATAAAACTTAAGAATTCTAAAAGAAGAAATAAGCTATACTCAATGAACAATAAGCTAATTTTTAAACTAGTCCTACCCTAATAAGCTAAAAATGACAGAAATAAGATCAAAAAGACAATCTATAAGCTGAAATAAGCCAAAAAGTATTTAAGCAATTCTGAAAACCACCAAACAGCCAACTACCAACTTTTGAGCTTAAATTTAAACTAGCAAATAAGGACTTAAGACAAAATGGCTTGCACTTACTGAAAGCTTATACTACTAACTATTTGAAAATGCTTTTTAAAACTATTTTGAACTACAAGAGCTTAATAAAAAAAGCTATTTGAAAACACCATGCAGACAGAATACTATTTTTTTGGTTTTTAAGAGTTTTTATGAAAAAGAAAAAGGACAGTTTTGCAGACTAAATTTATATAAGCTAATAAAGTTTTTAAGCAAAATTAAGACTTAAACTATATAGATTTGTCTATAAACTAGTTATGCAAAGAAAATTAAAAGATAAAAACTACTTTTACTAACTAAAAATCTAGATTGAAATTGGCTGTTTTGGCTAAATAAACTGCTGATGCAGTTTGCACAAAAGTGAACTAAAACCAATCTTTAACAAATGCAGGCAAAAGAAATAACATGCTACACCTATATGACACTAAAACTAAAGCAATAACAAGATCTAGGAAAGGCTTGAACTAAAAATGCTAGTCTCACTGATTTAAGACCAACAGATTTAAACTACTAATAGAAAACCTACTGAAAACTTGATTGAGCCTAACAAACACCTTAAATCCTACTCTTATAAACTCAAAGATGGATTTGAAATCAATCCAAAGAACCAAGTGATCCACAACAGCATTAACCAAAGTTAATGCTGTTTGAACCAAACACCCCTTTAAACAAATTCAAATCCATTTAAGCTTATGAAAAACAGATTTAATGATTAAAACTCAGATACCAGATGTCTAACAGCTTATAACAACTATAATGAACATGTATGAATAAGCAAATAAGCCAGAAACAATAAACTACTATCTATGCTAAAAAAAATTGGTTTTTAGACAGTTTTATAGAAAATAAAAGCAAACTAAGTATTTAAACTAATTATCAAGCATAAATGTAATCTAACAACTATATTAAGCATAAGCAATCTATACTAACAGAAATAAGCAGGCAAACAAGCAGATTAAGCAATATCAAGCTATCAAATTAAAGACAGAAAAGGTAAAGTGAGACTTACAATTGCCTTAGCTAAACAAAGGCTTTAAATGCTCTTAAGAGCTAGTCAACAAGCTCTAGCTTATCACAAGGATAAGCTAGTAAAGTCCAATAAGCTCTTCCATGGTAAGCTTATCATCCAAGCAACTCAGATCCAAATTAAGCATAGGTTTAAACTGATTTTAAAGGTTTGAATAGATTAATGACTAGTTAAGCTCAAATCTAAGCTTAGAGACTTAGATGAGCTTATGATGAGCTTGTAAGAGGCTTGTGATTGATTTGAGAGTTTATAGAAAACAAGAGATTTTAGGATTTTGAAAACAAACTAAGCAAACACAGTTTAAATAAAATAACTAAGATTTCATTGATTAAAACAGATTACAATACTTTGAAATGGAGATTACAAAAGCTTTAATAAGAAAATTACATAAAAAGATTACAAAAGCTACTTAAGAAAACTTTAAAAAAATGCAGAAAAAGAAGATGATATGTCTTCTAGGTCTTTTGCCCGCTCCTTATCCATTTGATCTTGGACCTTGAATATTTGCTCATCATTGGATCATTATAGATTGTCGTTGGATTAATTGAGTGAGCACACGGATTGCCAACGTGGCATTCCGTGTGTCAGAGCACTTGTGCTTCTTTTGCACTCAATAATATGCAAAATCCTTGTCCTTGGTGTGCTTCTTTCTAAATCTGTGTGTCACTCTTTGTGGGGATTGACCAATGGGAGGCTCATGTGACGTATAACTCTGCCACATCATTCCTTGGCACTTGAATCACTTAGCCACGACCTCAATTTCCATTTGCCCTTTGATTTTGACTCGGGGTAAAATGGAGGTGATGATGAATAGTAAATGGGTAACTCGCGCCTTTTTTTATCTTTTTTTATACGTTTGAAGATTTTGACCAGGGAAAGTGGGGCGTTGACCTGGGCCGGGTTTTGGGTTTGGGCCATGGTTTTTATTAAAGAATTGGGCTGGGTGAAAGGTTAAGGTTATAACGAGCGTTATCTTTTATTAATAAAAAGATAACGTTGTTAGGGTTTTTAGGGTTATTTTTGCAATTTGGTTTAACTTCAAGGGCTGTTTTAGGAAGTTTCGTGGTTTTGTCTTCTTGTGGGTTGACCAGAGTTGACTGGAGTTGACTTTTGATCATTGATAGCAAACTTCCGACTCTTTATCCGTTCCCGTGTCCGTGTTTGTCCATTTTCTTGATATGTTTGCATTATCCGTGCCTGCACAATCACGAAGACAAAACAAGCATTATACAAGCATTATATGCACAATTTCATCTTTTTAAGGGCATTTTTTGATATAAAGCGGATATGTGTTTTCACACATATCAATATTATTATCGAATCTAATTCATAAGTTTTCGAGTATGGACAAGAAATTGGATTCTTATTTTCTAGCTTTAAGATTATATCAAAATGTAACAAGATATATTATCTTAAACCTACATATTCAATCACACTCGATTGATATGAAAATAATGACATCCTTTTCCAAGATGACAAGAATATGCATCAGATCATAACTAACACTTGTGTAAATGATGTCATATTTAGTCTACTTGTCCACTAGTTGTGTTCCAAATATTTGGCAAATATACGCATAAAATACACAATGGAGTAGGATTGGCGACTTGAATGTTTTATCCAAAATATTCAAGTAAATTACCATGCAATGTACTTGGAAAGTCGTCATGTCCGAAAAGCCAAACATGAGCAAATGCACAACACATGTAACTTTGCTTAAACAATTTAAAAGCACAACTCAAAACTCAAACTCTCTTCTCATTTAAACTTTCTCTTACTCTACCAAATAAGCATAATATTTCTTCTTCACCAAATGAGAAGCCTTTAAGCATCTAAGGTTAGGACTAGGAATAATTAAACATATTCCATAAACCATTATTTCACTTTCTGTAAATAAGTGACCGTAAGAAGATTTCGAATATGAAGATGATTATTATTCAAACGATAATCAATCTCAATATTCAATCTAATTACAAATTTGGAATATGAACATGAAATTGAGATTAGGATTTATCTAGATCACGGAAATATCAATCAAAGGACCATATATATTTTTCTGAGTCTACATGTTTAACCATCCTAGTTTTTTTACATGAAATCACAAAGTCAATTGTAAGACAACAAGATTAGTCATCAAATTGCAACTTGCACTTGCAATGAAGATGTCTTATTGAGTCTAAAGTGTTCAAATGTTTATGTTATTAGCTATGGTCAAATTATACATGCTAAACTTAACACACTCTGAGTAGGATTGACGACTTATAAATTTCCATCGGGAAACTCATAAGTACTCCAACTTGATGAGCAAGACTTGGATGTCATTTTTGAAAACTCAAATTGAGAACTCTTATAACTTATATAAGCTTCTCCTAATAACCTAATGTCAACACCATCTCCCAAATAATAAGAAAATGATCCTTGTCCAAATTTGGCACCTCCACGGATCGATGGATCCTTCGTCTTAGAATTATCTTTGGTTTGGGTAAATCCGCCCTATGGCATTAGATTTAAAACATCTTCCTCTTGTGAATCACTTGCTTAAAAGTCCAACATACATGTAACTAACCTTTAGTAAATCATCATTATTTATACAAAGAAACATTCACAAGATCTATTAAGGTAAATAACCTTAATTGGATTTCTTTCATAAAAGACATGCAAATGTGCATTCTTTGAACACTCTCATTATAGAGCATTACACATTGTCACTCTTAAGCATACTCCTAGGTCCTAGATGACTCATTCTCTCTTATACCTACAACAACTTGCTTGCTCTCTCATTTAACCTTAGAATTCCACACATCTTGATTAGGATTATGCGAACCGGAATTAAAGCACGTTAGTTGAGTCATGTTAGGCCCTCTATGAAAAGATAATACAAATTTTATCTTTGCTACACTTTATTAGGCAAATATAGGAATTCTATTTTGTCTAACATGAGAATGACTACTGGAGAATCTATTGCACTAGAAATTCAATTTGACCTAACGGTTGAATTGCTTCCTAGAGTGAAGTTGGGTTCGTGCTATAACCCGTAAAAATGGTCTTGTTTAGCCTGAATTGAGCACTACTAGCGATAGTCTCATATTCATTCTCTAATTTGATTAAATGGCTCTTCCTAAATATGCCCAATGATAGTCTACATTGATAGACTTTGTATCTCATTAGGAGTCCACACTAAGCTAGTAGAAATTAGGCTTCTATTTAGTCAATCTAGACATAATGCACCTCACATATGTGCTTTAAAGTTTCAAGATGATGACTTGATCCCATGTAATGCAATTATATGTCTTCATGATTATCTTGATGCTCAACGTTTATTTGCTTAGCTATCAAATGCATGTCTATTGCAAAGGTGTTTGTCTTTTTTCTAGCAATTTAGATAAAATATCTCTTAGTTTATCTAAATAACACATGCTCCTAAATGCTAAATGCTAACTTGTTTTGCATAATAATTGCATTTAAAACTATCATGTCTTGTTTGCGCCATTTTACATGGCTTACGTGTTAATTGTGCACCTACACTATGTTAGCTTAATGTATGACAATTAACATTTAAATGTCATATAGTCTTACACATTAATCTCATTGATTATTGTGTCGATGCATGATTAGATAAACTTGATTGCCTATATCTATATGTCTGATGCATCTAGGTATATATATTTTCTCACACTATAATATTTTTCTTTGCGTCTGTGTCACAAATCTAAAAAGTCAAAGAGAGACATAAAATGGTCTTATATCTCCTAGAGTCTTCACTAACACAATTCCTTAATCGTCATCTCGTCTTCTTCCAAATGATCCACTCTTTTGTCAAGGGAAGGTTAGATACAAATCTAATCCACCTCCTAGTATGTTTGACAACTTAAATATTTCATCCGAAATATTCAAGTATCTTTAACTTGCGGTCACAAACGTTAAAGGTCATATTAGAAAATCCATATTCAAGCCTTTAGCTACTTAAGTTAAAACGCTTTCCTTTTTCTCTTCGACGAAAGCATTCTTTTCTTCGATGACAACAATCTTTCTCTTCGACAAAAATATTCTTTCTCTTCAACGAAAACATTCTTTCTTTTCGACGAAAATATTTTTTCTCTTCAATAAAAGAAAACACTCTTTCTCTTCAACGAAAACATTCTTTGTCTTTCGGGAAATTGTGATCATACCTCTTTCTTCTCACTCAATCACGCCTCTAAAACCATATAGATGGCTAATTCCTTTCATCCACCATTTCCACTACCACCTTTAAGACAACCTCATACCTCATCGTGTGATTATTCTATGAATATTCTTATTGCTCGAGAAGAGCTACATAACTTTGTGGATGTAGTTCTTCATCCATCTTGACATTGTCAAGCTTGTCACCTCCATCTTCGTTTGTTTTCTTCTCTATTTATTTCTATCTTTCGCGGACGAAACACACCAAAGATACTTCACCATTTCCTTCGGGACAATGTCTAAAAGGAAACATCTCCATAAATAAGGTTGCGTCTGAAGATAACATCGCCGACATTCTTTCTTTACCCCTTAAACGTGAATCATTCAATCTTTGTCTTTGTTTACGAATGATGGAACACATTCCGTAAATCACTCTCTTCTTTTCTTTTAGTCTCAATTTTAGTCCGTGCTCCATTCTGTGTCATGAAAACTTAACTACTTCATCCGAAGTACTTCAAGTATTTTTAATTAGCGAAATGCAAATTAAAATGTCACTCCTTTCATAAAATTCATCAAAAATCAAGCCCTCTCCTGTTGGCGGTCTGACGGCCCCCAGACCTATTCTGGCGGCCCCTAGATATATCTGGGACTGCCGACGGCAGGCTTGTAATACCATTCATTCTTTTCTAAGTCCAAAACCAAACACTTCCTCTTTTCTGCTACGAGCTAACGTCTACTCTACACCCAAACATAAACCCAATATCTCTCTATAGATCAATGGGTCATTCTTATATTCCAACTCTCATAAGCATAGTTGCTTGTGTTGTCAATAATTAAGTGAATTTCATAATGAAATGCGTCTCATTCTTAAACACATTCCTTACAATATATCACTTCATAATAAATCCCATCACATACAAACCTTGGTCCTCACATCTCGCATACGTCTTCTCTCAATTCTAATAGTGTAACACCCCCAAAAATGTATCGCATCGAAAAAGTGTCCGGGGGCGTTACTTCATAATACACAGCGCTAGATACAAGAGAACGACCTCTAAATGTGTCGTTTGAAAAGTAATCTCGTTGATTTTCTTGAAATTGATATAACATTTGTCCTATAATTGCATCACAATGAAAAGCTTAAAAGTAATACAACGAGATTTGATCATTTGTATGTATGTAGAAATCCATAAATGAAATCTTGTCAAATTTAGACTCCAGTGCACATCAAGTAGGCCAAGCATCTAATTCACCTGAGAAAAACATGCTTAAAAAGTGTCAACCTAAAGTTGGTGAGTTCCTAGATTTGTTTAAGTATAAATGATGAACCAAAGTTCTGTAAAGTGAGTATGACCGTTTCAAACCTTGTATGTTTCCCAAAATGCATGTATGGATGTCATAAATCAAAGAATTGTAAAATATGCCTGACCATTTCAATCCCCAAATAGTCACAAAAATGTACGTATGAAAATTGGACCGCAATTGTTCAAAGTATGTATTGCCACTTTATTCAAGGCAACGTAAATGTTCAAGTGTGTATCAAACCATGATTACCATTACTCTAAGTTCATGAAACTGTGACGTAGACTTGTATGTATGCCACTTTATTCAAGGCACAGTAAGAGTGTACCCATCGTAGGTGTTCCCTCCAAGAACACCCGGGCATTAATGAAAATAATATGTACCCATCATAGGTGTCCCCTCCAAGAACCCTTGGGCATTTCTGAAAATGTTCATGTGTAAGTAATTGTTGGCCCTAAAGACTCAACCAATCATGTTCCGACATGTTATAACGTTCGTTTGCCCAGTGATAGCTAATCACCCGAACGGGGATTCTCAATCCCGAATAGATCTATTTCATAACATTCACGCTCACCCTCCAAGTGACTTACAGTTCATGCAACCTAAGCTAATCTGTAATCATAAAAGTATAGTATGTGTTTTCGTTCAAAAATTAAACCAAGTATTGTATCTCCTCGCGAGATATATAAATGAGTATGTAAACCAAACAGGTAATGAACCACGTAAATGCATTTGTAAACAAGCATGTTCTTACCCCAAAAATATATGTAAAACCAGTAAAACATGGGGCTATAAACTCACTTTGATGTTGAAGGACGATTTGCAGAGATGCACATATTAAGCACAACACAAACGGAAACCGGAACGGCTTGACCAAGAAGATGCAGTTTATCTTAATGGCTATGACCCACTAGCCTAGG